>PVJH01033808.1:0-21240 GCA_004026705.1 Nesogale talazaci | reverse complement strand
CAACTCAGCTCCTGGGCGGGCGGAAGATACACACACATCAACATCACGCTCCGAGAACACTGCGGGACGTTCAAAACTCAAAATCCACTGACTGCATCGAGCCGATTCCGATTCATAGCGACCCCACAGAGTAAAGGGTAGAACTGCCCTGGACCGCTTGCTCCTGCTAATGGGGCCTAGACACTATGAAAACCCGAAAGGGCGGTTCAAACGCACAGGCGTAGGGGAGACAATACTGGCCTCTCTGCCAATTCCCATTCAGCGTTTACTACAACACCGAAGCGGTCTAGGATCACCGCGCTGCAGGGAAGTGCAGACAGCATGGCAGTGGGTGGCCCCACACTACAAACAAAACCCCCGGGATCCGAGTCCTGCTTTGGCCGCAATCTCTGCCAACGTGGGGAGATCACAGAAACCGCTCCGGGCCCCGCCTGTCCGGGCCGTGAAGCACCCCAGGGTCCCCCGCGGGCTCACAAAGCCCCCCAACGGGAAACGCAGCGTTCTTTCCCTCGTGTTGGGGAGGCGGGGGCGGGCAAACTTTCAGAGCTCCCCTCGCGGACAGTTCCACCTACTCGCGGAAGCTCGGTGCCCACACGACAAAAGCAGTCCCAGAGCGAGAGGGGAGACGCGGGCGCCCTGGACCCGCCGGACCCCCCAGCCCGTGGCCAGGGGCCGTCCGCGCAGGGCTGCCAGCCCCTTTCCAGGCGGCCGCCCGGGTGACGCGACGCGGTTCCTGGAAGCGGGCCGGGGTGACTCAGTCCGCGCCCCCCACCCGAGCGACACCCGCCCCGGGACCCCGAGTGCCGGCACCCGTCGGCTCGCACCCACCTAAAGGGCGCCATCCTGCCCAGGGAGGCCTCTGGCGGCCGCCAGGCAAGCCGCCCTTCTGGGCTCTGGACCGCTTCAGCGCGGCCGACCGGGCCCCGAGCTGGCGCGACCAGCGGCCGGAGGGGCGGCGGCGGCGGCTTTAAGTGCTGAATCACCACTTTGCAACTGGAGCGCCAATCCACCATGACCCGTGGGCCCTGCGGGCCCGGGCGCTGCGCTCCGCTTACCTACAGAGGCGCTTCGGGGACAGCAGGTGAGCGCCGAGGACCGGCCGGAAGGAGCTGGGCAGCGCACGGTGCAGCAGCCTCGCCAGGCGGTACCGCATACCCCAGCGCAGCCGCCGGGATCACCGCGAACGCTTCCCCTTGCGCCGCGAGCCGGCCCTGCGCACGGCGCATGCCCAGTGCGCCGCGCCGCGCCGCGCCGCCTCCCCGGAGTGCCGGGGAACTGCTGCTCCGGGTTTTGCCTGCAGCCCGATAGGGCGGGGACGGCAGGCCGCCAGCTCCGCGGTGAGTCGGTGGGCTGGGTCGGCCGTAACCGGCCACCGGGCCTTCCCCGCTGGGGAGGATCCCGACTGGGCCGCGTGCGAGGTCGTACCCGGGCGCACGTGCGAGGGTCGCCGAGAGCGTCTGCCGCGTGGTGAGGGAGTGGTGGCTCCAGAACACGGAGGCTCCGAGCGAGCCCTGTTGGCTGAGGCGCCCGACGACGGAAGTTTCGGTCCCGCAGGTGGCCGTCTCGGTCCCGTCCTTGGCACTGCCGCTGCCGCCACGCAGAAAACGAACCCGCGGCCGGCGAGCGCCCTCTACAGCGCCTCGAGCACGTGGCAGCCGAGGCGCGGACGCGCCAACGTGCGGGGGGGGCGGGGGGCGGGGAGAACGTGCGAGGGGTCTGGCTCCTGCCAGAGCGGAGGCCGGGCCCTGGTGGAATTTCGCATCCTGAGGAAGCTAGCCACTCATCAGAGAGGAAAGTTGAGTTGGGACGAACCTCGGCCAAAATAAGGATTTTCACATCCTGATCTTCCATCTCTGTGAGTCCTTGCTTTTTAGACAGGACTTTTGCATCCCCGAGCAACCGACGCGTGCTCATGGATTTGCCTTCTCGATATGTTATTTTACGGAGGTCTTTAAGGAGGCCCCCAATTAGGGGCGGTAATTGCCCAGCTCGGTTTCCGGTGAAGCTGAGGGAAGAGGGTAACCAATAGACAGGGCACAAAATCGTATCTTTGCTTTCATGGGAATTCAGTTGCGGATGTTAGAATCCCGGGAGTCGGTTAACACTCCATCGGCCTTCACTGAACTGAAGCAAACACGCCCAGTCACTGCTCGGTCCTGCTCGCGCCTCTCCGTTCTTGCTATGGTTCAGCCTATTGTTGTAGGCACCGTGTCAGTCTGTTTCACTAACGATCTTTTCCCCTGATCTTCGCCTTCTCCAAGCTCGATGTCCTTCCCCTAGGACTGGTTCCTCTGAATAACGTGACCAAAGGATGTGAGACTGAGTTTTCGTCCCATTCTCAGGAGCACTCTGTCTGAACTTCTCCAAAAAGTGATTTATTATTCTAACAGTCCATATATATTAAACCTTCTTCATCAATACCATAAACCAGTGGGGTGTGGTAAGTACACAGAGGCCGTTTTATAATGCAGTTTCACCGAATGGCAGTTTGAAAAGTGAAATTAAAAGCACTACACACCTTTTGGTTATGTGCAAGCACATGGTTTTAGGAATTTGGGGCTACGCTCTAGTCTAGACTTGCAGCAGCTCCTCAGAGTTCATGCAGACTGACTAGGTTTATGCTCACGTAACGTAATTTACAAAAGGAGTCAAGGGTGTGTTTGTAGGGCCCGAAACACAATTTGGGGGATCTCTTTCAGAAAGAATATAAATTAGGAATACAAAATTGCGTCAAAGGAAAGTTAATGCTTAGAACGAGAGCATAAGCCACAAGAAATTACTTGAGATTTTGAACCTTTCCTTCTAAGATCTTAATTGTTTATTCGAAATGGATTAAAACACTTCCAACAATCTGGCTTCCCCTCTAAAGACTCTCCAAAACTCGCAGCTGTGGTCTATGCAAGTAAGGGACTCTGAAGTTTTAAATTATCATTAGCTTCATAATAAATCCACCTCCGAGGGTAGTAGGTATACTAGGATAAGAATAGATAATATTCAGTCGATCTCAAGGGGTAGTGGTGGAAGGAAACAATAATTGTGATGGTTAAACAGTGGCTGCAGCAACAATGGGCGGCAGCACAGGAACGGCCAGGCAGTGTTTCCTTCTGTTGTGCATAAGGTAGCCATGAGTGGCAACTGACAGGGTGGCATCTAACAACAGTATGTGTCCAAGGAGCCTGTGTAGCATCGTGGGTTACGTGTCAGACTGCTAACCCCCGCTTTCTGTTCCAGCAAATTTTACGGCTTCATTTATCATCAGTTACTTTGAGCGTGGAATATGTACCCAGCCTTGTCTTTGTTATTAGTTTTTACAACCACCTCCTTAGCAGAGATAAGGCTAGCCTGAAGAGGCACACTTAACTTGTCCACATTTACATTTTCTTACATGTAGAGCTTGAGTTTGGACCCAGCACAGTCTGATCCCAAAATTTGCTATTCTTAAACATTTATTCATTTAATGACCTCACAACTATTTATTGAGTACTAAGTCACAGGTGCAGAAGATATAATAGTGGATTAAAAAAAGGACATTTTGTCTTACAGAGGTTAACCTCTTGGTAGGGAAAAGAGAATAAACAAATGTATTCAAAAGTGCTATAAGTAAAAACATAAAAGTAAGATAAGGAGATAGAAGTAAAGGGGTAGGAGGCTATTTTAAATGGAATGGCCCACAATGATCTACATATAACCCCCTCCAAAGGGGACAGACAACAGAAAAATAGGTGAAGGGAAACATCAGTCAATGTAAAACATGAAAAAATACAAATAGGCTGAGCCCCAGTGGCGTAGTGGTTGTGCGCAGGACTGCGGCCCACTGGGTTGGAGGTTCAATTCCAGCTCCCAGGAGCAAAGGCTGGGCCTCCTACTCCCACCACCTGAGGGCAGTGATGCCTAAAACATAAATAAATAAATAAATAAATACAAATAATTTATAAATCATCAAGGGCTCATAAGGGGGAGGGGAAAATGAGGAGCTGATACCAAGGGTTCAAATAGAAAATGTTTTGAAAATGATGATGGCAACAAATGTGCTTGAAACGATGGATGGGTGGGTGGGTGGATGGATTGTGATCAGAGCTATAAGAGCCCTCTAATATGATATAAATAAATAAATGGTCAGGAAACGCTTCTCTGAGGAAGAAACATTTGAGCAGAGCCTAGAACGATGAAGATGTGAAGATTTGGGCTAAGTGCCAGTGGAAAAGTAAAAAAAACCTAAAATGTACTTGAGAGGTAGCAAGCATGCCCCAGGACAAGTAGAACGGGTCAAGATTGTGTAGTAAGATGTAGCCAGAGGCCGAATCCCCAACTGCATTACAGTTTCTAAAAGAACCTTGGATTTTATTGTTCATTTTAACTGGGTGGGGGCGGGGGGCGGGGGAGAGAAATCCACAGAACAGGGAAGGGCTTGATTGACTTCATGTCTTTGGCCCATCATTCTAACTGCTATGTGGAAGGCAGTGCTCTTCAAACTCTTTAATCCCTGCTCGACCCAAAACAACGGAAAAACTGTACTATGCTCAGGCTTTTCATTACAAGATTAGTTGCCAAAACTAAGTTATGTTTGGAATATCCTGTAAATTCTGGAATGTTGTAAGTTACATCACTTGAAAATTACATAAGAAACTAATTATTGTACCTACCACCTTCTTTGGCTAATGTTTTCAATGTATAAACCAGTAAAAGCAATTTTATTAGCATGTTTCCAGTCCCACCTGCTTATGTGAACAGTTTCTTATCACTTATATCCACAGGAAGAATAAGTAGAAATACATAAATACTCAGAGATTCACAAGGTAAGGAAAAAATAACACAATCAGCCCTATTCATCTCAGACCACCAGTTACTCCCTGGAAGAAAGAGTGTGCTTTTTACTCCCTGAAAGACAAAACACATCACATGAATAAGCTCTTCTTTGCTATAAAAGACTTTACCTACTTCTTTCCTTTTTTTATCATTTTATTAAGGGCACTTACAGCTCTAATCACAATCCATACATATAGCCATTGTGTCATGTATCCATCTGTACTTACGTTGCCATCATCATTTTCAAAGCATTTTTCTATTTGAGCTCTTGGTACTAGCTTCCCGTTTTTTTACCCTCCCTCCCTCATGAATCCTTGATCATTTATAAATTATTATTTTTCATGTCTAACACCAAATGCTGTCTTCCTTCACACAGTTTTCCATTGTCTGTCCCCCTGGAAGGATGTTATATGTGATCATTGCGATTGGTTCCTGAGGGATTTATCTTTCCAGAATTCCCTGTGTTGCAAGCACTTGGCTGTACCAGTGTACGTGTTCTGGTCTAGCCAGATTTGTAAGGTAGAATTGGGGTCATGATGGTGGGTGGAGGGGAAGGAAGCATTAAAGAGCTAGAGGAGAGTTGTGTGTTTCCTCGGTGCTATCCTGCACCCTGACTGGCTCATCTCTTCCTTGTGGCTTTTCTGATGGGGGATGTCCAATTGACTACTTAGGGACTTTGGGTCTCCACTCTGCTCACCCCCTCATTCACATTGTATGCTTGTTATTTGTTTTTTGTTTGTTTGTTTGTGATTTTTGATGCCTGATCCCATTGACACCTCATGATCACACAGGTTGATGTGCTTCTTCCATGTGGTTTTGTGATTCCCTGCTAGATGGCCACTTGTTTATATTCAAGTCTTAAGACCCCCAGATGCTATATAATTTTGTATAGCCGGACATCATCTGCTTTCTTCACCACATTTGCTTAGACACCCATCTTGTCTTCATTAATCTAATCAGGGAAGGTGAGCATCACAGAGTACCAGATTATTAGAACAAGGTATTCTTGGATTGAGGGAATACTTGAGTGGAGGTCCAATGTCCAACTGATGTCTTAAAACTTATTTATTCCCCTATCATTATATATAAATGTATTTACCTATATATATACATTTATATATACATGTCTATATTTGGACCTCTATAAATGCCCTTGGCCTCCTAGTACTTTCCTCTATTTCTTTCTACTTTCTTGTCCCACTCTCATGTTCAGCCTTCATTTGGATTTTGGTAATTCCTCTTGATACATTGCCCTTGATCAGTGGTTCTCAACCTATGGGTCGAGACATCTTTGGGGGTTGAATGACCCTTTCACAGGGGTTGCTTAAAACACATTTTTCCGATGGTCTTAGGAACTGAGGCATCACTCCTCTGTCCGTCTCCAGGCAGGTCTGCTCACATGCAGGTATACGCACAGAGAAGTACCCAGCATGAAGACTGTTACCCATGCAACACCATATTTCAACAAAATTTAATTTATTTGTAATTGGAATTACTGTATATACTTGAGTATAAGCCAACTCAAATATCAGTCAAGGCACCTAATTAAAAAAAAATTTTTTTAATTAATTTTTTTTAGGCATCACTGCCCTCTGGTGGTGGGAGTAGGAGGCCCAGCCTTTGCTCCTGTGAGCTGGAATTGAACCTCCATCCCAGTGGGCTGCAGTCCTGCACACAACCACTACGCCACCAGGGCTCAGCCCTAAAAATTTTTGTTTGTTTGTTTTTTGGGCATCACTGCCTCTGGTGGTCGTGGGTGCTACCCAGTGCTGTTCCTGAGAGCCACCACTGGATTTGAACTGCCAAGCCTGCAGGCCGCAGTCCTGTACTCAACCACTTATCAAGGCACCTCATTTAACCTAAAAACTGCATTCAAAATGTGCTGAAAATCTCAACCTAAACACAAATATGTATGGTATTTCACAATAAATAATTACATCTATTTTGTGCTTAATCACTGCCTTAGTTATGTTCAGTTTGTAACAATGAAAATACTTCCCGCATATCAAATATTGACAATTCAATGAAATTTTATGGTTAGGGGTCACCACAGCAAGAGGAACTGGGAACTGTATTAAAGGGCTGTGATATTAGGAAGGTTAAGAACCACCGCCCTTGATCAAGCACCCCCCCAAACATTCTATACCCCCCTCACTTTTATTTTACTTTTGGGGGGCCATCACTGGCCTCTGGTGGTCGTGGGAGCTACCCAGCCTTGCTCCTGGAGAGCTGCTGCTGGATTAGAACCTCCAAGCCAGTGGGCCAAAGTCCTGCACACCACTACGCCACCGGGGCTCAGCCCCTCACTATTGATTTTACTTGTCTTCCCTTGTTGTTGGGTTTGTTGGCACGCCCTACCTTTCCCCTTCCTCCTCCTTGCCCATGTCCCCCCAAAACCATCATTCCCATGGTTTTCTCTTGCTGATTGTTTATTCCACCTAGCTTGTCTAGAGAGACATGGATAGACAATAATGTGCACAAAAACAAAGTGAAACATAACAAAAGTCAACAAAAAACAAAACGATAATTTCTTTTTTGGGGGGGAGCATCACTATTACTTTCTTTTAAAATTCACAATTTCCAGTCTACTACTGGCTCAAAATATTATCCTAGTATAATACACTTGAAAGTCTTGTATGAACACCCTCTTATTTATCTATCTTGGAAAAATATCTATGCATATAAATTAAACTTTAAAACTTAAAACACGGAGACTCTAGGTGTTAAAACATATTGAATTGAATTATTAATATAGTTATAGTATAAAACAGATCATGAGCTGAGCCCTGGTGGCACAGTGGTTGTGTGCAGGACTGTGACCCACAGGGTTGATGGTTCAAATCCAGCAGCAGCTCTCCAGGAGCAAGGCTGGGTTTCCTACTCCCACCAGGGCAGCAATGCGGGGAGGGAAAAAAAAACAACAGATCATGACAACATAAATATATTTGTCAAATTTAAAATTATTGAGCATCAAATGTAAATTGGATTGCAAATACGTGCATGAGATGGATAAACTAGAAAAACATCTCTCTGTCATCGAGTCAATGCCAACTTATGCCCCTGTGGATTTCCAAGACTGCAACTCTTTAAGGGAGTAAAAAGCCTAGTCTTTCTTCTGAGGGGCCACTGGTGAAATGAGCTGGATAGGGCTGGTTTTTGCTTTTTATTTTCCCTTGCCTTGCGAATCTATGAGTACTAGCTATCGCTGATACCTATTTCTATTTATTCTAACTGTAGCTATAAGTGATAAGAGTCACCATATACTTTGTACCTCGATACCCTCCTGATGGTGACATGACAGGTTTTGGTGTGTTGGGTAAGGAACTGCTCATGAAAGAACTGACCCAGGAAGTTTTCCTTGGCACCAAGCCTCATATTTAGGGTTAACATGTATGATCCACCTAGCCAGCTAGTGTAAAAGTAGAAATAATAATGCCCTGAAGTCATTCCTTGTCCTAGAAATGCATTCAAATGTGAACATTGTAGTATACCTGAAGTAAAAAAATAAGTTTGAGTTCATCTGACCTATAGTTTCCTTCCTTTAGCCCAAATAGATTTTACCAAAGAACTGAGTTGTGAGTTCCTAATGAATTGCAAAATACAACAAGGAGGAAGCCCAGTGACTGATTGTCATTTATGTCCTATCTGATAGCATCCAGAAAAATACTGTCTTTAGAGCTAATCCAACCAACTGTATTCTTTTGGGGGGGGCGGGGGGGGGCATCACTGCCCTCTGGTAGGAGTGGGAGGCCCATCCTTGCTCCTGGAGAACTGCTGCTGCATTTGAACCGCCAAGTCAGTGGGTCGCAGTCCCGCACTCAACCACTACACCACTGGGGCTCAGCCCCAAATTATATTCTTATATATTCTAAATAAAGACAATGTGAGATTTAAATTCTGAACCAACAAGCTTAAAATTTGTATTAGTAACTCAAGAGAAAGTATGCCTAAACAATTGAAAATAAACCAAGGCTGAGCCCCAGTGGCATAGTGGTTGTGCGCGGGACTGCGACCCACAGGGACGGAGGTTCAATTCCAGCAGTGGGGCTGGGCCTCCTACTCCCACCACCGAAGAGCAGTGATGCCCCCCCCCAAAAAAAAAACACACCAAAATTTACAGTTGATTCTAAGCATAGGTGTCTAATCCTCTGATGGGCACAAAGACGAATCAAGAAGTTCCTGTCCTCAAATTTTTGCTATCGTGGAAGGAAGACAGGAATTCACAAAGGGAAAAGTATCCCCACTGTTTAGTTTACACATACAGCACATGCTGAAAAAATATTTATTAAGCAAATTATACTCTTAGTACATTGTCAGGTAAAATTATACTAAATTGGGTTCTAGCCCCAACCCACCTAGGGTGGTTTCCTGTGGTTGCTATAACAAGTTACTGCAAAATTGGTGTCTTAAAATGAGAAATACAGTCACTCACAGTTCTAGGAGAGAACACCTTCAGCGCTTCTTCCATCTTGTGGTGGTTGCCAGTTTTTCTTGACTGTGGTCACATCACTCCAGTCCCCTGTCTGTCTTCACGTTCCTTTCTGTTGTGTATCTTTGATATAAGCACACACTGGCCACTGGATGTAGAGCACACCCATGTGATCCAAGAAGATTTCATCTCAAGATTCTTATTTTAAAGACATCTGAAAATGAAACCAAGAACCTCTTTCATATAAATAAATCCTTCACAGGTTACTAGGAGTAGGATATGTGTGTGTGTGTGTGTGTGTGTGTCTGTCTGTCTGTCTGTCTGTCTTTGTATAACCTCTTTTAGGGACAACCATTTAATTCACTGCACCATGATTCTGGCCTCTAATCAGCCCTCCAGTAACTCCAGTTCACAATTGTCACAGTCAGTAGAATACCAGTGCTCTAGGACTTTCTCTTTTCCATTTTGTTTTGTTTTTGGGGGGGGCATCACTGCCCTCAGGTGGTGGGAGTAGGAGGCCCAGCCTTTGCTCCATGGAGCTGGAATTGAACCTCCATCCCAGTGGGCTACAGTCCTGCGCACAACCACTACGCCACCAGGGCTCAGCCCCTCTCTTTTCCATTTTTGTTGGGAGCTCTTCAAGATATAGCAATACATGATTCAATTAGATCAATTGAACTAAAATTGTTACCACCATAATTTTCAAAACATTTTATTTCTTCACTCTTTGATATCAGCTCCCTTTTACCTCCCCATAAGAACCCTTATTATTATATTAAATATTACTGTTATTGTTATTCTTCCCCTTCCACCCCCAAACCTTATACCATCCAGTGTATCCATTCACCTGCCATTGTGTTATTCATTACCCTCAAGTGGAGTTATATAGTCATCATCGCTATCAGTTCTCCTTTCCCCCTTATTCTGTACCCTCAGGGAATCTTTACTCCATTACTATTTCTTTTCTTTTTTTTTTGGGGGGGGGGCATCATTGCCCTCCGGTGGTGGGAGTAGGAGGCCCAGCCTTTGCTCCTGTGGAGCCGCTACTGGAATTGAACCTCCATCCCAGTGGGCCGCAGTCCCGTGCACAACCACTACGCCACCAGGTCCATTACTATTTCTGAAGGGTTTGTCTGTCTTGGATTTCATGCATCGAACGATCCTAATTATACAAATGAACATATGCAGGTTTAACAGGTTTAATGAGGTAAAACTAAGACCGTAATAAGAGGGGGAGGAAATATTAAAGAACTAAAGAATAGTTATGTGTTTCTAGCACTTTTCAAGCCCAGCAGAAACACATTTCCTTCCCATCCGACACAGCCCATTGAAAGAATCGCTTCCTGATGTGAACTGCCAGAGCACTTTGCTTTTTCTAAAAGTACTTCTTTGAATCAAACTTTCCATACTTGTTTGTAATAACCTTAAGCTTAGAATGATGTTCTAGTCCAGATAATTCACCAAACAAGCCATTCAGGCACTCAGCAAACATATGACTACTCATAATCACTAGCCATCTGAGAGCTGCAACCCAAAGCATTGAGCATAGTAGCAATGGTAAGAATACAAACAAATAGTCCTCCCCCTGTGGCTAGAGGAGCCACATGGAGACCCATGCCAGTGCTGAGCTGCTTACAATTCTGCTAGATACAAAGACTTTCTACCCACTGGCCTGTGATCATCCTGCAGTTGGTGTCATTGCATGTATTTCATGAGTCTGAAGAGGACTTTATAGATTGGTATCAGACATATGGGCTAATACTGGAATTAAGAACTTGATCTAGGGGCTGAGCCCTGGTGGCATAGTGGTTGTGTGCGGGACTGCAGCCCACAGGGTTGACAGTTCAAATCCAGCAGCAGCTCTCCAGGGGCAAGGCTGGGCTTCCTACTCCCACCAGGGCAGTGATGCCACAAAACAAAAAGAAAAAGAAAAGTCAGGGAAAAAGAACTTGATCTGTTTCAAGAATGATGATGGCAACAAATATACAAATGTGGTCTGCATACAATAGATGTATGTATTGATTGTGATGAGTTGTGTGAGCCCTCAGTAAAATGATTTTAAAGAACTTGATCTGGACTCGGTTGTTTTTTTTAATGTATAATTACCTTACATTACATATAAAACTTTCTCATATACAAGCAAACAGAAAACATCAAATTTAAACATAGAAAAAAAAATTTTAAACATAGATTGGAACCCACATTCTGCTGGTGGGACTATGAAACAGTACGACCTCTGTGGAAAGTGGTATGGCACTTCCTCTAACTATTGGGAATGGAAATGCCATCTGATCCAGCAATAGCCCTACAGAAATAAAAAACACAGCATGAACAAATATAGGCACGCCCATGTTCATTGCAGCACTATTCACAATAGCAAGATGTAAACAACCTAAATGATCACCAGTGAGAAAATGGATAAACTTTGGTACATACACTCAATGGAAAACTATACATGATTAAAGAATAACATTGAAACTGTGAAACACCCCTTACATGGATGGATTTGGAGGAAATAGCAACCTGTGAAATTAGTCAATTAAAAAGGACAAATGACGGGCTGAGCCCCGGTGGCATAGTGGTTGTGTATGGGACTGCGGCCCACTGGGACGGAGGTTCAATTCCAGCAGTGGGGCTGGGCCTCCTACTCCGCTGGATTTGAACTGCCAAGTCGGTCCTGCACTCAACCACTTACGCCACTGGGGCTCAGCCCCTTTAATAATAATTTTTAAAAGAAAGTGAAAAAATCAGAAAGTGAACAAAGAATAATTATACTCAACAGTGCAAATAGAGCTCACAAACTTGGTGAAAGAAGTCAGACACAAAAATACTACATGATTCCTTACCGCATAAGGTTGGAAACCAGGCAAAACGAAGCCAGCTTAGTGATTATTCTTGAGAGGGCAGTGTGTACAAGGGAGTAAAGGAGATTTCTAAGGTTTGTCTTCAATGAGTGTGTTCAGTTTGTGAAAATTTGTTCTTTTTTTATTTTTTTTATTTTTTAGGCATCACTGCCCTCTGGTAGGAGTGGGAGGCCCAGCCTTGCTGCTGCTGGATTTGAACCGCCAAGCCAGTCGGCTGCAGTCCTGCATGCAACCACTGTGCCACCGGGGCTCTACTTCTTTGTTTCTAATGCTTCAATAAAATATTCAAGGAGAGGGACTGAGCCCCAGTGGCGTAGTGGTTGTTCACGGGACTGCGGCCCACTGGGATGGAGGTTCAATTCCGGCTCCCAGGAGCAAAAGCTGGGCCTCCTACTCCCACCACCTGAGGGCAGTGATGACCCCAAACCGCCCCCCCCCAAAAAAAAAATAAAAATATTCTGGGAGATAAGTACAAAATAAAAAGAAACCTATTGGAAGAAACCTATTGGGCTGAGCCCCGGTGGCAAAGTGTTTGAGTACGGGACTGCGGCCCACTGACTGGGTGGTTCAAATCCAGCAGCAGCTCTCTAGGATCAAGGCTAGGCCGCCCACTCCCACCAGAAGGCAGTGATGTCCCCCCAAACAAACAAACAAAAGAAACCTATTAACAAATGAAATATTTGGACTTTGCTTGGATCTTATGTTAGGCTGGGTTCTCTAGAGAAGAAAAACCAGTAAAAAACCAGTAAAGTTTATATATGCATGTTTAGAATGATACTTACATCAAGAAATGGCTTACATAGTTACAGAAGTGACTAAGTACAGTGCCTTTCAAGTTTGTGGACCACATGTAAACGAGAGGCCTATCCTGACTTGTGCAGCTGCAGGGGCTGGTGAGCAGGAAGCACGAAGATGAGGCAGGACACCAACAGACTGGTAGATGCAGAGCTCAATGTATCCCAGGTCAGCAATCTCGTCCACAGTCAGTTCATAACAAACTCTGGATGAAACCTCCCTCAATTGTATGAAAACTGTGACCAGACTATGGTGGCAGTATTCCACAACTGTTTGCCTGCTTCACAAAGCTTCGGAGCCCTGATTGCTCACTGGTTACCACTGGGCGCCCTGATTGCTCACTGGTTACCATTGGGCTGTTGCTGCTACTAAACTGACCAGATTTTAAGCGGGACACCATTGGCGGGGTGGGAGGAGGGGGCTGTTCTTGATGAAAAATTTGGTCATATGGAACAACAAAAATGTTCATAGAACACAAAAATAGTATTGTAATATATTTATTTTAATTTCAAAAGGCTGCGGGACATTGTTAAATTGTTAAAAAGCGGGATGTCTGGTCACCTTATAATGTTAACCTCAAGGTTAGCAGAGACCACTAGCTGCTCCACTGGAAGAATGAGACTTTCTACTCCTATAAACGAGTTACCATCTCAGAAACCCACAGGGGTTGGTTCTACCCTGTTTGATAGGGTCAATATGAGGCAGATCAACTCCATAGCAGTGAGACTAATTTTTTTGGTTGATCACAGATCTTAATTTATAAAACTCGGGCTAAGCCACGGTGGTGTAATGGTTGTGCGTGGGACTGCGGCCCACTGGGATGGAGGTTCAATTCCCGCTCACAGGAGCAAAGGCTGGGCTTCCTACCCCCACCACCAGGGCAGTGACGCCTTAAAAAATTTTTTATAAAACTCATTGAAAAAAAAATTTGTAAGATAATCAGGAAATTAAGTATGCTGGCTAGACATTGGAGGATATTGGGAACTGTGATAAATCTACCTTTTGTAGGGCTGAGCCCCGGTGGTGTAGTGGTTGTGTGCGGGACTGCGGCCCACTGGGACAGTGGGGCTGGGCCTCCTACTCCCTCCACCAGAGAGCAGTGATACCCCCCCAAAAAAAAAACAAACAAATCCACCTTTTGTTGTTATTTTGCCTATTTGTTTTGAGTCCTTATCTTTGAAATCTATTCAAAAATATTAATAGGTGAAAGAATATGATCGATTCCTGGTATTTGGTTAAGGACAGGGGTGAGGAATGTATGGTCTGTGGGCTGTGTAAAAATCAAGAAATCTCAGTAGCAGCTAACATTACAGGCCTCACCAAAGAGAAGCAGTTCCAGCCATCACATTATGGGTGGATTAGTGAAATATATGAGACTAATTTTGTTTCATCCAAGCCATAACTTTATTATTGACAGAAACAGTATAAATTTCAAACTAAACTCCAATTACTCTTTTGAAACACCAAATAAAGGGGGGTCTTTGTTTTCAAATGGTTACATTGTTCATTTCATAATAGCATTTACAATATCATTACTGTTATTCTTCAAGGCTCAGATGGCCTTTGCTCTTGATACCTTTGCTTGTGACATGACCAAGTCTATGTCTCTAACTTCCACACCTGTTTCATCAACCTCTTCCTCTTCACTCTCCTTTAGCACAGTTGGAATTTGTGTGTTTTCTCGAATGTTTGAGACAGCCTCACCTTGAACTTTGAACTTCTCGGTAGCTGCTAGCAGTACAAGCTGATAAATCCTCCATCTTGGCTTCCCTCAATCTAAGTAGGCATCTGAAGCAGGGCTCTTGTAGACATCTGGCTTTGTGAGGACAAAGGATACTCTGAGATTTCCACATAGTGGCTCTAGCAACCTCTGTACTTGCTGAAGACGCAGTTCGGACATAGCCTCGAATGCCTTCTTTTCACTCCAACTCTGCCTTGCTTTACTGACCGGTGCCTTACTGATTGCAGCTGCTGCTGCCAACTGGGCTTGTTGTGGGCTTGCCTGAGTGGAATCCTGGTACTGACTCATCACTGTCAGATTCTGTTCCAGGTCCTGCCTCAGCCTGGGGCTGTGGCAACTCCGGCTTGGTACGGCAGAGCCGGTTTCGGTGGCTTCACCTGGCATTTTGCAGTGAATGCAGAACCAAGATGGCAGCAGAAAGAGCAAACCCAGGCTAATTTTTAAGTTGATAATTTTGTTTGGCTTCTGAGCGATGTTATAAACATCCAATGGCCTTTAGCAGCTAAAGGTTCATTACCCCTGATTTAGAGTAATTGAGTGGAAAATTGCAAGGGTATGTAGGAAGTGCAAATTTAAAAAGATTGACAATGAGTGATAATTACAGAAGTTAGAAAACAAATGCTTGTTCATTATCTAAGCTACTCTCTTTTTTTTAAGGATGTTTGAATTTTTATTAAACATGCTTACAAAGTTATGTTAGTTTTTCTTTTCCTTTTTTTTTTTTCTTTTAAAAAAAAGACAACTTGGGCTGAGCCCTGGTGGCGTAGTAGTTGTGCACGGGACTGCGGCCCACTGGGATGGAGGTTCAATTCCCACTCACAGGAGCAAAGACTGGGCCTCCTACTCCCACCACCAGGGCAGTGATGCCTAAAAGAAAAAAAAAGAAGACAACTTTATTCAAGGACTCCTGATGGAGTCCAGGTTAACTGCTCAGGTGCTAATCTGTGTGCATTTTACCTTTCTTTGGAATAAAGGAAAGGAGTCCAGATTCCGTCCCACTTTTCCAGTTGTCTGTTGAGATAGTTAGATTTTCGTTGTTTTTGCCAATTAGGCTTTCATGGGAACATGTGGGTGGAGTTCAATCAGGTCACAGCTTGACGGGATAAATGGTTTTCCTTGGCTGGGCCCCTTCTTTCTCCTTGGCGTTTAACCAGCACTCTGCTGCATGAGCCGGTCCTTTGTCTCAACTGGGTCACCTGCACTACTGTGGGCAGAGCCAACCTGTAGGTCTTGTTGCCTTGTGCATTGCTAGAGCTTAAGGTTCCATTGAGACGTAGAAGCCATCAGAATGCTTCGCTATGCTCCAGTGATACTGGCCTCTGCTATACCTCAACTTCTCTCTCTTTACTTTATTTATTTTTCTCTCTCTTTAAAAAAAATCATTTTATTGGGGGCTCATGCAACTCATCACAATCCATACACCCGGTTCAATTCCAGCAGTGGGGCTGGGCCTCCTACTCCCACCACCGGAGAGCAGTGATGCCCCCCCCAAAAAATAAAAAAATAAAAAAATAAAATAAAAAAAAACAATCCATACACCCATATATCGCATCAAGCACTTTTGTCCTTTTGTTGCCATCTCAAAAACTTTTCTTCTACTTGAGTCCTTGGTATATATAAGCTTCTGGTTTTCCCCCCTCCCTTCCCACCTCTTCCCTTGCGAACCCTTGATAATTTATAAATTATTATTAATGTATTGAATGTTATAAACCTGAAAGAGGCCCCAATAAAATCATTGAAAAAAATTATTATTTTGTCATGTCTTACACTGACCGTTGTCTTCCTTCGCCCATTCCTCTACTGTCCATTCTCCAGATAAGAGGTTATATGTAGATCCTTGTAATCAGCTCCCCCTTTCTACCCCACCTTCCCTCCACCCTTCCTGTAAATCCACTCACACTACTGGTCCTGAGGGTTTCACCTGTCCTGGATTCCCTGTATTTCCAGTTCCCATCTGTACCAACGTATCTCTTCCAGTCTAGCTAGATTTGTAAAGTAGAATTGGGATCATGATAGTTGGGGGGAAGAAACCTTTATGAACTAGAAGAAAGTTATATGTTTCATCATTATTTCACTGTACCCTGACTGGCTTATCTCCTCCCCTTCCAGAATAATAAAATACCGCAAAAAGAATGCATTTAAAAACATTTATAGGATGTATGTGTGGATTGTGATAAGAATGGTATGAGCCCCTAATAAAATGATTAAATAAATTTTAAAAAAATTTAGATTCATGATTTATTAATTTTAAATGTGTTAGAAGAGTCTCTAAGTGAATGATACAGTCCTGAAAGATATGTTTAATGGTCCTGAATAGACAGTACTTAAAATATTAATAGCCAAATCTATAATTCATATTGCCTATAGTTAAGCTTACTCTTCCCTAATCCCTTCAAGAAATGTTATGGGCACAGTCTTTTGCTTTAGATGTTGAGGCTACATCAGAGAAAAGAGCATGTTAAGTGGGAGAGATAAACAAGTAAACTATACTTATATAAGTTATATGTAGTGATTAAAATAATATTAGTATAACCAGATGGCTTTTATTTCTGTTTAGTAAGGAGCCCTGGTGGCATAGTGGGTCTCAAGTTGGATTGCTAACTGCATGGTCAGCAGTTTGAAACCACTAGTCACTCCGTGGAAGGAGATGAAGATTTTTACTCTTGTAAAGGATTACACCTCAGAAACCTACAGGGCAGTTTTACTCTGTCCGATGACTGGCTCTCTCTAAGTGGGAAAGTGGGGATTGTCTCGAAAAGGAGCTGACTCTGGCCTTTATATGACTTAAAAAACAACAACCAACTTATGTGTTTGCTACCAAGTACGTGCTACATTAGTTCTAGATACTTGTCTACTAATGTTTGTATTTTGGGGTGTAACCTACGTAACAGTTTGAGGACTTTTATTCCATCATTCTATTGTGTTAATTTAAATCAGCCTCTAATAACCACAGGGTCCATAGGCGCAACTGTATGGCAACAATACATAAAGATTACAATAAAGTTGTAGAGAATAGGAGGGATAGGTAGGAGAGCAGATAAAATAAAAGAGTCAGACACATTTCATTAGCATACTCACCTCAGCCCCTCTTGGTGGTTCACGTGGAGGTGGGACACGAGAGAGAGGAGCAAGAGCATATTTCTAACCAAGGTTTACATATACTTAAGGGGAGTGCAAGCCCCCCTGATTACACGTAACCACGTATGTCACAGGAAAAGGTTGTAACATAGGCAATATAAGCAACGGGAGGGAGGTGACACATAATAGGAATGGGAGGGACTAGGGGTACACATGTGACAAGGTGGGCGGATCCTAGATTCAAGCTGGCAGTCTAACCTTGGTCCTCTGATTGCTGTAGATGGCTAGTACTCTCAGGAAGGCTATCTCTTTTTTGTTTGTTTGTTTGGGCATCACTGCTCTCCGGTGGTGGGAGTAGGAGGCCCAGCCCCACTGCTGGAATTGAACCTTTGTCCCAGTGGGCCGCAGTCCCGCGCACAACCACTATGCCACCAGGGCTCAGCCCCAGGAAGACTATCTCTAAGCAGCTGACTACAAAGTGTGCTAGCAAATAGGTGACCACCTGGGGAAAAACCTTTCTGTATCCAGCACTATTGCCCCTCTGGGTTGGAAAAATGACTAAGGTTTCACCATCTGTATTAGGGGGTTATGCAAGTTCTAGGCACATGAAACAGCTTAGATGGGAGTGCAGCAAGATGTCAGGACATAGGAAGCATTGTTTGGGCTGTGTAGGCAATTGTCAACAGAAATGAGTTTCTGTGGCCCATCTCACAGACTGTTTTCACCCGATCCCCTCCCTGGATTCCCTATCATTTATCCTTTTGGATATAGGTAGGGTGTGTGTGTGTGTGTGTGTGTGTGTGTGTGTGTGTGTGTGTGATGAGTCCTGGTGACACTGTTAGGTGAGCATCAGACTGCCACCTGCAAGCTTGGTGGTTCAAAACCACCAGCTGCTCCACGGGAGAAAGATGAGGCTACCTGTTCCTGCAAAGATTTACAGTCTTGGAAATCTTACACGTTGGAATCTGTTCAATGACAGTGGACTTTTTATTGGATTTAGGAAACTCCATTACCTTTTAATTCCATTGACCCATGACATTTTTGAAGGCCCTCAGATACAGCCTCTGACTTCTACCATAGCTTTCTTCCCTACCCTCTCCTCAACCAACATCTCAGGTGCATAGGAAGAGTTGTGAGGACAGCCCAGCATTGAGCAGTTTTTCCTTCTCTGGTCCATTGGATCACTAGGGGTCAGAATAGACTCAGTATCCCTTAACATCAACAATCAATAGGAACAGGAACACACAATCCTCTGTTGCCTGCTGAAAGTGAAGCCCCAAATGGCTGCAGCAGAAATAAAGAAGTTGAACATTTTGCAAAAGGTATTCTGGAAATGCATTGCACAGAAACTCATTGGGACATCTTTACTGACTAGTGATGGAAAAGAAAAAAAAGTTGAAAGCTAGAAAGGGGTGATAAACCTCTCAGTCACTGTCTTGTTTAGGACTGACTCAAGAGTCCATCTCACCCCTTACTTTAAAAAGTTATGGTAAAATATATTAAAATTTCTGTTTTAACCATACAGTTCAGTAATGCTAGTTATGTTGAGCTTGTTATGTAACAATCGCCTATATCCATTTTTAAATCACTCCTAACAAAAATTCAGTGTCCTTTAAGCAACGAGTCACCTTGTTCTCCTCCTTCCTACTCTTGATAACCACTAACAAACTTGGGTCTCTATACTTTGCCTAATCTAGATAGTTCATATAAATAGGATCATAACCTATTTGTCCATTTGTGTCTGGCTTATTTCACTTAGCATGCAGTCTTCAAGGTTCATCCATGTTGTCACATGTATCAGGAGACTTTATGTTACTCTAAGAAAGGGCTCTGGGAGGGCTGAGCCCCGGTGGCGTAGTGGTTGTGCACGGGACTGCGGCCCACTGGGACGGAGGTTCAATTCCAGCAGTGGGGCTGGGCCTCCTACTCCCACCACCGGAGAGCAGTGATGCCCCCCCCAAAAAACAAAAAAAAAGATTTAGTCTTGGAAGCCGTAGTGGTGGACCAGTTCTAACCTACCCTATGGGGGTCAAGATGAGTCCAAATCCACACCAGGGTTTGGCTTGGAATGGATTAATGTCCCATTGTATGGGGCACATAACACATTTTGTGGAATAATTCATCTGTTGGTGGACGTTTGTTTCCACCTTTAAGCTATTGTGAATAGTGCTGCAATGAATATTGGCAGACAAGAATCTGTTTGTCTTCTTGTCTTTAATACTTTGGGGCTTATACCTGGGAGTGGAATTGCTGGGCTATGTGGTAACTCTGTGTTTATGAGGAACTCTCTAACAGCATGATTGAGCATTTCTACCCACAATGAACAAGGATTCCAATTTCTCCACATTCTCTGTTTTCCTGATAACAGATATGCATATGAAGTGGTGTCTCATCATGCCTTTGACTAACGTCTAGAACATATTCCTACGTGTTCACTGATCATTTTCATTACTTTTTAAGACAAGGATCCATTCAAATTCTATGCCAAGTTTTAATTGTGTTGCTTACCTTTGTATTGTTAAGTGGTAAGAATTCTTTGTATGGTCTGGATACTAGGTCCTTCTCAAATATATGCTGTACAAATATTTTTACCATTATATTAGTTGTCTTTTCAATTTGTCGATGTATCCTTTGGAGTACAAAAGTTTTAAATTTTGATGAAGTCTAATTTCTCTCTTTTACTTTGTTATCTGTGCTTTTGATGTTTTACATAAGGATCCCTTGCCAAACCCAAGATCATGAAAATCTTAAGCTCTCCCCTTGGGATCCTAAGAACATAGTCTGGAAGTTATAAGTACTAATTTTTTTTCTTTGAATTCCAGCTGAGTCTCTATGGAAGGTTCCCGTGGTATAGAAAGGGAAGGGAAGTATCGAAAGTAAAATCTCAACCTTTTCTTTTGCTGTGTGATGGGAAGGAAATGGGTTTCTGAGAGAATCTGGGGTACTATTTTAGGTAAGAGGTTTATCTGGGGTGGTGACACTGAGTTGTGGCTTGAAAGGGAAGGGGAAGCCATTCATAAGAAGGAGTGAGAGGAAAATTCCAAGACAGTTCAAATCCAGCAGCGGCTCTCAGGAGCAGTGCTGGGTAGCTCCCACGATCACCAGAGGCAGTGATGCCAAAAAGAAAAAAAAAATCTTAAAAGAGGGCTGAGCCCCGGTGGCGTAAGTGGTTGAGTGCGGAACTGTCACCCGCGGGCTTGGCGGTTCAAATCCAGCGGCGGCTGGGTAGTGCCCACGACCACCAGAGGCAGTGATGCCCACAAAAAAAAAATTTTAAAGAATACTTGTATAGAATGAAAATCAGAGTGTCTAAATATATGTTCAATTATTACCCAAAGTAGTAGTATACACAAACACACATATAAAGGTACATTTAAAAAGCACTGATATAGGTGGGAGGGAGAAAGGGAAAAAAAGAGTTGATAAAAAGGGCTTAATAGAAAGTAAATGTTTAGAAAAGAATGACGGCAACATATGCACATGCATGCCTGATTTAATGGATTTATGGACTGTGATAAGAGTTGTAC
>PVJH01033807.1:0-21232 GCA_004026705.1 Nesogale talazaci | reverse complement strand
CGACCCGGAAACCGCTCTCAGAATGACGTCGGTGGGCCTCGGCACCCACACGGCAGCACCCCAGCACTGCCGGGTCAGAGGCAGCTCCACTGGAAGGCCCCTGGGCGCAGACAGCTAGGAGGCAGGCTTGTCCCCGCCAGGCAGCCCGTGTTGTAAGTGTGGGTCGAGGTCCGCTGAGAACAAAGCATCAGGAGTTCGAGTCCACCCAGGGGCAGTGCAGAGAGAGGCGTGGCCGTCTACTTCTCGGCGGGGTTGGGTGTCAGCCTCTCCGGTCCTGGGGACCTCCCCCCTAGCCCTGGCATCAGCTCTACCACTTGGATGCCTCAGCCAGTCTATAGCCTGAGCCCAGCTGCTCATTGGCGAACTTGTTTTGTGTATAAAGTTCAATAGTGTTCAGGGGCCCAGAGAGACTGACCTCTCTCCCCCCCTCAGCTCAGGACCGACTTCCGCCTCTCCCCACCAGCTTAAGTCTGAGAAGGACCCCTTGTTGAGTGGCCAAGGCAGCTCCAGCTCTCCTGACCCCACACAGCAGACTAAAGGCCGCCCAGCCCCTCCCCAGGCCACTGTGGATCGGAGCCCCGTCATCCCCGGGGCTTTCCTTGGCCGGTTTTCAGAAGGTTCCAGGCCTTTTTTCCTAGTCGGTCTCAGCCAGGACACTCCATCGTCACGTGTTCTGAGTCCCCACCAGCGGGCGATGTTCAGCCACCGAGCCCCTTAGACATCTTTCCAGAGTGTATGAGCAGGGGTGACACAGGGCGCAGGCCCCTGCAGGGCGTCTGTTCCTGCACGGGCGGCAGCATCACATGCAGGCAGGGCTCCCGGCGACCACGGCCTTCCTCCATCCCAGCAGCTGTGTCAAGCCACTCCCCTCAGATAGCACCACCACCACCCCGTTCAAGCTTCAAGTTTCCACCGTCATTGCCCTTTGTTATCACTACATGTATCAGCCATACATTGACCCTCTAGGGATTGAAGACGTTACATGTGAGCAGACAGGCAGACCCTCCCACGTACCTGAGACACACATGTCTGGTAAAGAAACGGACAAGGCCATGGTCACAACCCTCCCATCCCCCGTGCAAGGTCCCGCATTATCCCTAGGAGCGAAAGGGGCGTTTGTAGTGCAGGAGATTCGTACGGATGGTCCCTTTGGGTGCTGTCATGCTATATGGAGCACATGCGACTGACCCCAGAAGCAAAGCCGGCATGTATGTGTGTCACCATGAAGGCCAGGGTCAAACAAGACATCTCCCACGCTGGCCTGGCTTCCGTGCTCTGTTGCCCTTCGCCCCCGTCTGTCCCCAAGCTCACGGCCTCAGAATGCCCCCCCCCCCCCCGGGGCCCGGCCCATCGGCCCAGGTCAGGGCTCTGTCGACCCCCGCTCACGGGGAGACCATCGACAGCGGCGCTGCGGGAGAAAGGCCCTGCTGCCCTGTGCGTGAGGCTGAGCTCTCCCCATCCCGCTGTCGGTCGGTCGGTCGGGGGCCCCAGTACCCAGTCTCACACACACAGGGGGTCCCCTCGGGCCTGGCAGCGGCCTCTTGTTGCACTCCCTCCTCCCCCACTCTGCTCTGGCCTGGTCTAACCTGCACAGCGCGGCTTGCTTTACTAACCCCACACCGCGCTGCCTTCCTCTCGTTCACCACCCCGTTTTTAATATCTCGACAGGAAAAGTAAAGGTATCAAACAAAAGCAGACCATTCCCAAGGTAAACGCCCGCGACACCCCCAAAGAGCTCCTTGCGGGGGGGAGGGGGGCACTTCTGGTTGTGTCCCAGAAACAACAGGGCGGGTGGGGAAGGGCCTCTAACTTCTCGAGCTTCTGGGGTACCTGCCTCCTCACAAGTCACCTCTCCCCACCCCCAATTTTTACTCTTTTGACCCTTAAATGTTCACCTTACCGGGTGTTTAGGCCCGACAATGTGGGCAGAGGGGAGCTGCTGGACCTGGGGCGTGGGGAGAGCAGGGCAGGAGGGTGTGTGCCCCCACGGAGCCCCGCCTCGGAGTCCTGGAGCATAAGCAGCACCTCAACTTGCCCAACCCAGGGGCAAGGGGCTTGCAGCTAGACACCCACGTGGACCGTCATGAGCTGCAGGACAGCAGGACACGGCCCCTCAGCGAAGGGGCCTGCCACTGAGGAGGGAAAAGGGGCCACAGCCCCACAGCAGGGAGCGCTCCCCAGCCACTTCTTCAGGAAGTTTCTAAGCGCGCAGTAGGACTGCCTCACTCTGGTCAGCCATTGGAGGAGCGTGGGGGTCAGCCCATGGGCGGCACAGAAAGGCTTGGCCCTCTCTGACTCACCAGGTTGAGCGTGCAGCGCAAGGGCAAGACCCAGTAACCAGGGGTCACTTGCGTGACCCCAGGAGGGAGGCAGCGCCTGAGCCCGCCCAACACTAGTTTGCAGCCGGCCACCCTGGACACGGCTCCGAGGGCCAGCCTCGAGGCTGAGGCCAGGAACCTTTGCGTCCTTGGAGCCCCTTGGCGCTGTGCAGGGCCGGCCAGACCCCAGACCCTGTCTGGTTCTCTGTCCTAGAACCTGCTGGACTCCAAGTCCCTGAAGCTCATCATCGGCATGACCCTGCACGACCGCACCACCAAGTCGCTCCTGCACCTGCACAAGAAGAAGAAGCCCCCCAGCATCAGCGCACAGTTCCAGGTGGGCCGCTGGTGGGGGTTGGGGGGAGGGGCAGGTCGCTCATAGTCCAGCCCATAAGACTGACCCAGGACCTCGAGCCTCCCAGGGTGATGCTCCCAGCATGTGTTCGGGAACATTCTCTGTGCGCCGTGAGATGTGGAACAGCACCCTGATCCCCGCTCTCTCAATGCCCATGCCGCCTCCTGCCCCAGTCGTGGCACCCCCAGACGGTCCCCAGGTGGCTGCGGGGTTGGGGTGCAGAATGTCCCCCGGCCACGGGCCTGCCAATCAGCAGTGTTTAGGGGACTCAGGATGTCGTAGACAGTTTTCTCCACCTATAGACATTCTCAGGTGCCGCACAGCCTTAAATACACAAACGGAGTGGAGAGAGGGGAGGTAGGAAATCAGAGGGGCTGGAGGGTTCCCCACGGAGAGTTTTTATTCCGGTGTGTGGTGTGAAGTAGGGAACAAACCCCATTGTTTCACCCCACCCCACGTAATGCAGCAACGTTTACTCACCTCAACACCTCGAGCATCTGGCTCCAGATCATTCTCTGTGGGGGGCCGTCCTGTGTACTTACTGTCAACTGTTGGCACAATCCCTGGTCTCTGTGCATCTGTCAGTCCGGGTAGACTGGAGACACAAATTCATGGACACTCATGTGTAAGAAAGAGCTTTATATATAAGAGTAGTTGAATATAATTTTTTTTTGGGGGGGGGGGAGCATCACTGTCCTCTGGTGGGAGTATGAGGCCCAGCCTTGTTCCTGGAGAGCTGCTACTAGATTTAAACCACCAGGCCAGTGGGCCACAGTCCCGCACTCAACCACATGCCACCAGGGCTCAGCCCGAGTAGTTGAATATTAAGAAGACATCCCAGCCCAGTCCAGATCAAGTCCTGAAGTCTGATATTGGCCCATGGTCTGATGCCAATCTATAAAGTCCTCTTCGCACTCATGGGACGCATGCAATGATGCGGAATGCAGGAAGATCACAGGCCAGAGGGTGAGAAGTCGTGTGGATCCCGTGGCGGTGGAAGCATGTCGGTGCTGGCCTGGGTCTCCACGTGGCTCCTCCAGCTCCAGACTCTGGGTCCATCAGCCTCTCTCCATCTGTCTTCTCAACAGGGGTGCCTCGCAGGGGATGAGCGGAGAGAGAGTCTCTCGCCTCCAAGGAGGAAGACAGGAGTTCCTAGAATCCTCAGGAGAAGGACATACCCACACAGAAGCCTCATTGGCTACGACCTGACTGACAGGCTAGACTCCACCCCTTCCCTCTTAATCCTTTCAATTGGCAAATGATTATATAACTACCACCATTAGAAGCCTGCACACAGATGCTCTTTA
Source organism: Nesogale talazaci (assembly GCA_004026705.1). Taxonomy (NCBI): domain Eukaryota; kingdom Metazoa; phylum Chordata; class Mammalia; order Afrosoricida; family Tenrecidae; genus Nesogale; species Nesogale talazaci. Next base: position 17,252 of record PVJH01033807.1, on the reverse strand, counting down.
CCCCCCACATCGGGACCTCCCAATGTCCTCTGGGGTGGAATTGCTCTGGGCAAGGACCAGTGGTCTACAGGCCTCGTGACCAGCTGGATCACTGGTCACATCCCGCCTTTTCCCTGGCAGCCAGGAGGCACGAGGACAGGGTTGGAGGGAGACCACAGCTGTCACCTCTCCGTTTGTGTTTTCATTCCTTCACCATCTCCCATCTGAGCACTGTTCCCAGCCAACATGTTATCACACTTGCAAGGCTTTGGGGAGTGTTCCTGTACACAGCAAAACATACACCAAAAAAAGTTTTAAAAAATTAGGACTCAGCCCGGTGGCATAGTGGTTGTGCGCAGGACTGCAGCCCACTGGGTTGGAGGTTCAATTCCAGCTCACAGGTGCAAAGGCTGGGCCTCCTACTCCCACCACCAGAGGGCAGTGATGCCTAAAAAAACTAAAAATAATAATAATAATGAAAAATTTTAAAAGGGGTTGAGCCCCGGTGGCGTAGTGGTTGTGCGTGGGACTGTGGCCCACTGGGATGGAGGTACAATTCCAGCAGTGGGGCTGGGCCTCCTACTCCCACCACCGGAGAGCAGTGATGCCCAAAAAAGCAAAAACAAACAAACAAAACATAGACTAATCCAGTGATTTCCACGCGTACAATCCAGTAAGATAGGCCGTAATAGGAGTGCTACAACATGACTGCCCCGATAGTCTCATTGAACCTTTCGAGTTGCTGTTGTCAATTGGCTCTCACTGAGAACTCGGTAAAGAAGCCTGGATGGGTTTTAATTCCCCAGGACGCATTTGGTCCTTCCACGTGTGCTTCTGGCAAGCAGCACATGGGAGGTGGCTCTTGAGGGTGCCAAGGACCTCTCTGCCAGAACGTGTGGCTTCACGTGCCGTGGCCCAGGGCCTGCGTTGTGACCTGGGGATTCCTGACGCTCCTGGCTCAGCACAGTGCCTTCTCCGTCTCTCCCTAGACGTCCCTCAACAAGCTCCTGGAGGCGCTGGGGAAAGCAGAGCCCTTTTTCATCCGCTGTGTCCGCTCCAACGCAGAGAAGGTGAGCGTCCTGGGGCGTCCCCACCTCTGATCACCTCAGGGTGGGCAGGCACAGTCTCAATATCCCGTGCGTGTGGCTGCGCTACAGAAACTTTAAAGGCAAGGCCGTGGGAGTGTCCCGTGGGGGCGGGATTCTGGGAGCCGCAGACGAGGCACCGTGGCTGGCCAGAGCTCCGGGGTGAAGCAGGCCGAGGGTTGGCAGCGTGTTGTCTGTGTGGAGGACCACAGATGAGCAAGGGACAGTGTGGGGAGAGAATGCAGCATAGCAAGCTTGAGCCCCTCCTGACTCCCCAGAACAGGTGATAGTCAGACGGGGGGGATGATGTGGGAGTCCAGGTAGACTGGAGAAAGAAATTCATAAACATGCACATGTATATATGGAAGAGGTTTATACATAAGAGGAAATGAATGTTGAGAAAACATCCCAACCCAGTCCAGTCCAAGGTCATAAGTCTGATATTAGCCCATATGTCTGATACCAATCCCTAAGTCCTCTTCAGCCTCACAAAGCATGTACAATGACACCAGGACAGTCACAGGCCAGTGGGTGGAGAGTCTTGTGTATCCATTAGTGGTAGAAGCATCTCCGCACTGACAGGGGTCCCCCCGGGGCACCTCCAGTTTCCAGGGCTCAGGGTCTATCAGCATGCTGCCATGTGTCTTGTCAGCTGCAACGTCTCCCAAGGACTGCATCTTGTCTCTCACCTCTAATTGAAAAATACCGCGAGATTTCCCAGAATTCTCAGGAGAAGGCCATGCCCACACAGAGGTTTCATTGACTCTCAGACTGGCAGGCTAGACTCCACCCCTACACTCTGAACCCTCAAATTGACACCAGATGAGGTGCCTGCCACAGATGGTCAGACTGGGGCGATGGTCAGACGGGTGACGATTCGGCTGGGGGTTCTGGGTGGCGGCACCATGGGAAACCAACGCCTGGGCCCCGGCCCCAACGCCGTTTCAGAAGGAGCTATGCTTCGACGAGGAGTTGGTGCTGCAGCAGCTCCGCTACACGGGCATGCTGGAGACGGTGCGCATCCGGAGGTCGGGCTACAGCGCCAAGTACACGTTCCAGGTACGGCACAGGCGTGCGTGTACGTGCGTGTGTGCGAGCATTCGCGCTCACAGCCGCCACGTGGGTCCAGCGCCTTGTCTGACGGCCCGGCTGCTTCGCCAGGCAGATGCGTCCCGCACCAGGAGCCAGGTGCGGTGCCGTGGAGTCCGATCGGACTCTGGGCGAGCCCGCAGGGCAGGGTCGGCCCGCAGCAGGAGCGGGCACGTGAGGAGCCCACGGTGGCCAATGCCGACCGCTGCGTCAGCCCGTCTCACAGAGGAGCCTGCTTTCCTGGGCACATCGTCCCCTTTACCAACACTTTTTATCATTGTGTGTCTCGGTGTTTCGTATAAGCGAAGCCAGTGCAGTGTTCACCCCTGGGCCAGAGCCGTGAGGCAGGCAGAGGCTGGTGCTGAGCGCCGTGACCTGGCGCTCCCCGCTCATTTACAGAGCCCAAAGAGGCACTCGCCGCGGCTCCGGGGAGCGGAGGCGTGTTTAGGGGCAGCGGTGTGATTATGGGATGGGGACTAAGGCAGCACCTTGAGTATTCCCAACCCTCCGAGGCCGACTCGTAGTGGCCTTCTAGGACAGGGCAGCCCTACCCCTGCGGGTTTCCTACTCTTGAGTGGAGTAGAAAGGCCAGAGCTGACTGGCGTCCAGTGTGACTTCCTGCCACCGATGTTGTAAATCCACCCTCCGGGAATGTTCTGTCAGGAGAGGGAGCCGGAGAATGAGGGCCCTGGGCGGGCGGGCGGGCGGGCGAGGGCGGTCCGTGGTTCCGGTGAAGGAACAGAAAGGCGGCTCCACTTGTGGCCCAGCCCTTACGGAAGCCGCACATCATGAGCTCCCGGCAGCCTGTCTCCTGGGCCCCCCAGATAGGCATTGCCCGAGAGATACCAGGTGACGGGAGATGGTAGACCTGAACGCTTGCAGGTAACCCGAGCCGTGTGATGTGCACAGAGACCATCCACGCCCCAGGAAGCCTTGGGATCGAGGCCTGGCCGCAGGACCCACTCTTCCTGAGACTCACTTCTCCCCCCACCCTCCCAGGACTTCACGGAGCAGTTCCAGGTGCTGCTGCCCAAGAACGCCACGCCCTGCAGAGAGGTCATCTCCGCACTGCTGGAGAAGATGGCCGTGGACAAGAAGAACTACCAGATCGGGAAAACCAAGGTCAGCCCCAAGCCACTGGCCCGCCCTGGACACAGGGCTCGGTGTGGAACTGGGTTTCCGGGGAGGCGGCACTGTTCCCGGCAGGAAGGTGGACGATGGGCACAGGCGCTTGGCCTCCGGCAAGCTGTTGAGTGTCCGGTTTCCCGTCTCCCCATCGTCCGCCCAGACTCTGCTACAACCGTGCAAGCACGTGCCACCCGGTGATCACTGCAGACCAGACGGAAGTGTCCCCCCACACACACACCCAAAGGCTTTCAAAAATTGATCACCAGGCCTTTCTCCCTAGGGCGTCGATCCATAAGCTCTGAGCAGTGCTGGCACCTAGGGTGTGCAGGCCGCGTGTTTCTGTTGTCCATCGGGGCTTCCTGCACTCGTCCACTCCTGAGATTAATCTGTGTGTGTGTGCGCGCACACACGCGCACACGTCTGAGTGTGCGCTCTAATAACTGGTGAGCTCAGCTCCCCATTAAGGCCTCACCTGGGGGGACTTGCCCATCTCCCACAGCCCCTTTAACACATTAGAGAAGCCCAGCCTAGAATTACCATATAACCCCGCACCTCTGCTCCCGGGAGACCTTTCCAAAAGAATTCGGAGCAGGCGTCCAAGCCGAACAGGTTAGAGCAGACACAGTCACGAGGACCCAGAGGCAGGTATAACTCAGGTGCCTACCAGCGGGCAATAAACAAACCCAGGGCAGCCCACCCTGGCTTCTCATCCAGCAGTGACCACCTGGAGGAACCCTGGCAACACTGCCGTGTAAACTGCACTGGTCACCAAGGGTCACGTGTGGGGCAGAAGAGATCTCTCCGGTCCGTGGTGGCCTGGGGCTAGGGAGCCGACTGAACAACAGTCAACAGCAGTAGGGTCGGGGGGAGGTGACTGGTCATGGGTGCAGGGAGTGGTCATCAGACATGATGGACGGACTGAATGCCACTGAATGAGGCTCTTCCAATCTGTGGCTGTTGGGCAAATGTCCCCTCCACAAATGGAAAACCAGCTGAGCCCCGGTGGCATAGTGGTTGAGTGCAGGACGGCGGCCCACAGGTTTGGCGGTTCAAATCCAGCAGAGCTCTCCAGGAGCAAGGCTGGGGAGTTCTCACAACCACCAGAGGGCAGTGATGCCCCCCAAAAAACAAACAAAACAAAACACAAATGGAAAACTAAGGCCCCTCACCTTCCTTCCCCACCCCCCCACCCCCGGGCCGTGCACAGAGGAGTGGGGGGCAGGAGCCGACCGCAGCCGACTGTCTCTGCCTAGGTATTCCTGAAGGAGCTGGAGCGGCAGGCCCTGCAGGAGACGCTACACAGGGAGGTCGTGCGGAAGATCCTGCTGCTGCAGAGCTGGTTCCGGATGGTTCTGGAACGCCGGCACTTCCTGCAGATGAAGCGGGCGGCCGTCACCATCCAGGTACCGTTGCAACCCCGGAGGTCTGTGGAGGAGCAGCCGTGGCCACCGACACCCGGCCCTGACCGTGTCCTCTGGTCCCCCCAGGCCGCGTGGCGTTCCTACCGGGTCCGGCGAGCCCTGGAGAGGACGGAGGCGGCCGTGTTCCTCCAGGCTGCGTGGCGGGGCTTCCGGCAGCGCTCGGCCTACCAGCAGCACAGACGGAGCATCATTCGCCTGCAGAGCCTCTGTCGGGGCCACCTGCAGCGCACACGGTGAGCAGGACATTCCGGAAGGTTCCGGAAGCTGGAACCCACCAGCCTGGAACACTCCAGAGGCCATTCTGGAGGCTGCGGAGGGCTGGCGGGCCAGGGGACATCAGGCGGCAGGAGCCAGATCCCTGCGGAGGAAGCCTCATGTTGGACGACGTGGTCAGCGGCCCCCTGCAACTGACACACCCCGGGCCAGTCAGTGAAACCCCTGGATTCGCCCCACACTCACCCTCGCACCCACACAGCCCTGGGACTTCACCAGGTGGACAGTGGGGTCTACCCCATCCACAGGCTCCAAGACCAGCCCTGTTCCCCTCCAGACTCTCCAGTGACCCCCACCAGCACGTAGCCGTAGGGTCCGCCACAAATCAGCACACACGCACATGCCAGAACTCACCAGGGCCTCAGCCCCAAACAGTCCCAGAAAGAACCCCAGGGGTCTTCTCACAGGACCCGCTTCAGAGCAGCTCCCGAGGGTCCCTTCCCAGGTGACAGACCTGCCCGGATTCCTGCCCGGTCCAGTGTGCTCCCCGCTCCCCTCCAACTCACTATAAAGGTGTGGGATACCTGTGTCTGAACCAGAGTCTTCTCTCTCTTCTCCCCGCAGCTTCAGCCAGATGATCTCAGAGAAGAGGAAGGCAGACGCGGAAAGAGAGGCACAGCTGGCTGCGCAGGAACCTCCTGTGGAGGCCAGCGGGGAGCCAGAGCTGATGCCCCCCGAGGACCCCAAGCCCCTGCCGGAGCCCGAGCACACACCGCCTGCAGCAGGCTCCCCTGAAGAGACAGAGGCCCCCAGCCCAGAGCAGCCAGCGCCGACCCAGAGACTGCTGGCCGACGGTCAGGAGCGCGTGCCCAGCAGCCGTGAGAAGCGGGAGTCCCGGCGGCAGAGGGGCCTGGAGCACGTGCAGTTCCAGAATAAGCACATCCAGGCCCCCGATAAGGAGGAGGAGGGGGGCGCCCTCCAGGGAACGTCTGGAAAGGCGGGGCCAGAGCTGGGGGAGAACCTTCCAGAAGAGCAGGAACGCAGGGACAAGAGCACTTCCTCAGAGACGGAACTGGAGGCCCAGGACGGGGCTCCCCCCACACCAGCCCCAGGGCAGGCACAGGCCACGGTCGCCGGGGAGACTCCCCAGGACTCCCAGGAGGGGAGCCCAAGGCCCAGCCCCTTGGAGCGGCCCACCAGCCTGCCCCTGGATGGCAGAACCAGTGCCCCAGCGTCCCCCAAGGACAGGAGCAGGTCGGGCGACAGCCCGGTCGGCTCGGCCCAGATCCAGCGGCACCGCGACGCCGACTCGGAGCGCCTGGCCAACGCCGTGGAGCAGTGGCGGGGCAAGAAGCTGATGGCCACCACTCCCTGCCCCGGCCTCAGCCAGTCCCTGGACCTCAGCGAGCGGCACCGGCCTGCCTCCACGCCCACCGAGTAAGCCCGGCCTGGGGCCCCTGTGGGTGCAGGGGTGAAGGGGCACCAGGGCCAGCCCCGAAGCCTTCAAGCTGCTCCACCTTCAGGCTCCGCCAGGAGTGTGGGGGCCCCAAGAAAGAAAGGGGAGAGAGGGGCTGACAAGCGGCTCAGAGCAGCACTCTGGGGCCCCTGTGGAGAGGGCAGACCTTGCTCACACAGGAGACCACCCTAGTCCCGGAGGACGCAGCCCCAGGGTAGGGCCCAGGCCCACCAGCCTGTGTCTGGTCCTCAGATGCCTCCTCGACTCCCGTGCCAGCACACACCGCGCGTGTCAGGGAAGAATGGGGCGGCAGGGGCTTCTGAGGGCCAATGCGTCACAGCTAGGTCACCGATGAGTGGGCTGGAAACTGACACATCTCCATTTCACTGCCTGCACCCCCGGAACTCCCCCACCCAGCGCCAGGGGGCTGACCCACCTGAAGTGTGGGGAGCACAGAACTGGGCACATCGTGACTGACCCAAAACAGTATCACTCCCAGTGTCCGGCCCCCTGTCCCAGAGGGCCTGCCCAAGTAAAGCATTGTGAGAGGCTGAGGCGGGTGGCTCTGGGCACCGCCCACAGTGGGCTCCAGACCCTTCTCTGTGGACCATAGGGGAGGGGCAGCGTTGTGAGTCTCCACCACTTGATGCTTTTAGCACCTGCCTTTAGTCATGATCACCACAAACGCTGGCAGACCTGGCCGGGGCTCCCCCACAGGTCAGAGTTGCTCTTAATCAGCACCACCACCCCAGGTTAGAGGAGTCCACTGACCACTCACACACACACACACACACACACACACACACACACCCCTCTGTGCCATGATTACCTGACCTACTGAAGCCCTAGGGTGCTTCACCTGTACATCCACACACTGAGTGGGAAAGAGAGGGGGCCACTGTGGCACATCAAAGGTGACCTGAACGGCTGTGGACAATCCAGCCTTCGGAATGGCACACGATCATATAGTGTGAGGCAGGGACTGACCTCAAGGTCTTTCTCCCAAGATCCTTGATGCAAGAGTGCATCATGGCCATCTGATTCTAGAATATTTTCTGTGGTGGAGACACTCTGGGGAACGTGGGGCCTTGGACTGCATCCCTGGCCTCTGACCACTCGGTGCCAGCAGCACCCCACATGTCCCAGATGTTGCCAGTGCCCCCCGAGGCCCCCACCCGCACACTCACGCCCGTATCTGTGCTCTTCCAGGGAGAGGCAGATGTCCTTATCCACAAGCGACATCTCCAGACTCACGTGTCCGGCCAGGGCCCAGGTACAGTGTGCAGCACAGCGCGCACCCGGGGGTCGGGGGTGCCTGGGGGCACAGGGGGTGAGGACCAGCCCTTCCCCCACTGACCCAGCTGTCCCCTCTCAGCCCTTGGTGGAAACCGTGGATGGGGATCCCAGCTCCAAGAAGCCAGTGGTTCAGAAAAAGAAATCGGGCGACCTGACCTCCAGCACGGACTCGGGTCTGTCCCCGGGCTCCCAGGTTGATTCCAAGTGAGTGCCGGGGCATGGCAGGTGGGAGCGGGGTCTCTGTGTGCCCGTGCACTGGCTGGAGCTGCAGCAGGGCTGTGTCCAGCAAGCCGGCCTCGGTCTGGTGGGGCCGCCACCTCTGCTCCTCCTGCAGTGCACGGATTCCACAGGGGCTTCAGGGGTGACACATCCCCCCCGTCTCCACACGGCCTCTCCTTGCGTGTGTCTGCTGAAGGTCCGCCCACATCATCAGGATGGCCTCTTGAGCATCTCTGCCAAGACCCCACTGGCAAATGGCTTGGTCTCCTTGGGTAGCAGGTGCACAAAGTACCCCGAGGAGAGCATCAGAGGACAGAGACTCCTTTGCCCCTGGGTTCCAGGGCTGGAGCTCCAAGTCAGGGTTGTGGGGGTGGGGAAATAGTTCTGGGTTGCAACTTAAAGAATAACTCAGGGGGGCTGAGCCCCGGTGGCGTAAGTGGTTGAGTGCAGAACTGCAGCCCGCGGGCTTGGCGGTTCAAATCCAGTGGCAGCTGGGTAGCGTCCACGACCACCAGAGGCAGCGATGCCCACAAAAACAACAACAACAAAAAAGGTAACTCAGGGAAGTCATCACAAGAGTCTGCAGGGTTAGGCTGAGCCACTCCCTGGAGGTTTGTGAAGGGTTTGGGTCCTGCTCCACGTGGGACTCCGTGCTGGTCTCTCTATCGTGGCCCAGATCAGAGCTGCAGGTCAATCGGTCAGTCAGTTGAGCTCGCCGGGCACCATCTAGTTCTCCAGGTCTCTGAGACAGCGAGGCCATGGCTTGTGTGGGCCCTTAGCCTTCTGGACCAATGTCTTTGGTTTCCCATACCACCGGGGGCCTAATTACCCTTCCGTCTCCCCTCCACATTGCCTGGTTGCGTCTTGTCCCTGCGTAAACCTGGGGGAGGGCAGGGTCTCGTTCTAGCATTTTTACATAACGAGGGGCCCTGCGCAGATTCAGCCCCTTGCCTTTTCTGGCCACTGCTGTGAGCTCCTCCAAACCTGCTCTGCGGCATGCCAGCCCCTCAGTGGAAGCCCGCTCTCCCTTTAAGAGCTGCCGTGCCTTCAGGAGAGCCCCGTGGCACAGTGGCGTGGGGGTTGGGCGCCTAACCGAGAGGTCACTAATCCGAACCTGCCAGCTGACCCATGGGAGTAAGAGGGGGCAGGCTGCTTCTGGAATGGTTCACAGCCTTGGACACACTTAGGGCTCCATCAGGAGCGTGTGTGTATGTGTGGTGCGGACGTAGGGGAATGCCCCAGCGCCCACTCCTGGCCCGCTCACCTCACGTGCCTCTGTCCATGGATGGGTGTGCGTGGCCCGGATGCTGAGCACGTTTCAGCTGCTTCCAGACCTGGAAGAAAGGCCGAGGACCCCATGAATGCCAAGGACCCAGCCTCTGTCCGGGGGGTTTGTGCAGGACCAGGCAGCATTTCGTCCCAGTCTGCAGCGGGGCGGGGGGCTGTCATAAGAAGAGGCTGCTGACTGCAGGGTCGGCAGTTCAAACTCACCGGCCCCGCTCGGGAGAAAGACAGGCTTTCTACTCTCATAGTGACAGTCTTGGGACCCACAGGGGCCACCCACACTCGCCCGGTAGGGTCGCTGCAAGCTGGCAGCAGGTTTGGAGTGATGGCTTTGGTCCGAGGGCAGCCAGGCCTTGACGCCCACGACCCTGCCTCCTCCTCCCGCAGGTCTGCCTTCAAGAGGCTCTTCCAGCACAAGAACAAGGACAAGAAGTACAGTCTGGAGGGCATGGAGGACACGGAGAGCGCAGCTGGCCTGGAAGCCACCACGGCGAAGAAGAATCCAGAAGGTCAGACACCTGCAGCCTCTGACCACGGGCCCAGGGCACAGAGGGGTGGGGGGGTGGGGGGGGCGTGTCTGGACCGGGCCAAACCCCTCTGCTCCACTGTGCCCTCACCTGTGGGCCTCCCTCCCCTAGCCCCCTCCAGTCACCAGCACCGCCACACAGCTGGCGAGAAGGCCCCCAAAGAGCCCGGGGGCAAGGGCAAGAAGAACCGGAACCTGAAGGTTGGCAGGATCACGGTGTCGGAGAAGTGGCGGGAGTCGGTGTTCCGTAAGATCACCAACGCCAACGAGCTCAAGTACCTGGACGAGTTCCTGCTCAACAAGGTGAGCCCGTGGGCCGGCCCCCAATGCCCCCTCCCCCGCAGCCCTGGACAGCTGAACGGGGCACCCTTCTCGGCCACCGGAAAGTGCCATGGCAGCAAAGCTTGGCCGTCTGCCTCTGTAAAGCAGCCTGGCGCACGCCTGCCGCTGACCCGGCAACTAGTGCAGGCGTTTATTACCGCCTCGGTTCCGTCCCCCACCCCCACCCCCACCGTGTGAGTTTTCCTCCGTCTTTACAACACGCAGTGGTCCATCTCCTGGGTCTCCTCAAGCTGCTATACCAGGTACCGCCAGCAGGTGGCTGTAGCTGCTGCTCTATTCCACAGGCAGGACTCAGGGAGAGGGATTCTTCAGGGGGCCCTGCCCCACCCTGCTCCTCTGCCTGACTTTAGGGGAGGAGACCCGTTCCTCGCCCAGCTTTTGTACCCGCGCATCCCCTACCCCCCCCCCCCCCCCCCCCCCCCCCCCCCCCCCCCCCCCCCCCCCCCCCCCCCCCCCCCGGACATTGTGAGTTTCACCCGGTGCTCCTGAGTCAGCCTCCCCTTTTATAAGACCCTGCTTAGAAGGGGAGGAGCCCTGGTGTGCCGTGGTTAGGGACTGGGCCGTGCTCCACAAGTCAGCAGTGCAAAACCACCGCCTGCCCTCCTGGAGAAAGACGGGGCTCACTACTCCCCTAAACAGTTATAGTTGCCAGTCTTTACAGTTTCCATTCTGCCCTGCCCCCATGGACGCGCTGTGAGTGGCAGTGAGTTTTGAGACTCACAAGGGATGAGGTCTAGGACCCACCCTCCTCCCAAGGTTCCCCACCCCCACCCCACCCCGTGAATCTAACCCACAGCGTTTCACCTTCAAAGACCCCATTTCCAAACACGTCTGTGTTCACACGTCCCAGGTTAGAGCGGGAACTGATCTTGGCGGTGGCACAGTCTCACAGCACCTACGGCCCACGGAAGCAACGGTGGCTGGCATTCAGGGCTGGCCCCGTCCGGCTAGAGGAGGACCCTTGGGTCGGCCTGTGCAGGCAGCAAGGCACTGGAAAAGGTGCCCTGCTGGCCCTGGGCTCACCGGGGAGGCCCCAGGCCAGGGCCCTGCAGACAGCAGACACCCCACAGGACCAATCAGCCCGTTTGGTAGGAGCTTTGACCCTGATGTGGACTTGCACACGGCAACTCTGCCCGCGGGGAATGTCTTGGTTGTCATAACCCCCAGAGGGTCAGTGCTCCTGGCATCAAACCCGTGGAGACCAGCTGCAGCTCAATAGCCCACCCGAGAGAGATCAAGGGCACAATGCCCATGGTCACCACATGCGGGCACATCACCGCCAACTCGCAGCAGCCCATCCACATCGGATAGGGCTGGGCTCCACTGGTTGGCAAGGGCAGGGTTTTCAAAAGTCGGTCATCTTCCTTCCCCTGCTGGATACCCCTGGCTGCCCGGGCTGCAGCCTTCCAGCCAACAGCCAAGCACCGAGCCTTTGGCACCACCCCCAGGGACTCCACACATCCAGGAAAGGACAACAGCCAGACCGCTGAAAGAACCACAGTTGACCCCAGAAAGGGGTTCAGAGGCACACAGACACCCCAATAAAATGGACAGGGAACTTAATTTCACGAAGGAGGATTGCCCGTTCAGGGGAAATAGAATTAAAAGAGGCTGGCATTCTCCTCCATCTTTCTGACAACCCCTGGTTCAAATGGCCGGGCTGCCCAACAAGGTCCATCACCAACTGCCCTAAAACGGAAGCCCCAGCATCCGAGCAGATTCTGGCATGGGGTTCTCAGTGAGGTGCGGATGGCCAGGCCTTTCTTCTGAGGCACCGCCCAGTGGGCAGCCGAGCATGCTGGCCAGCCGCAGCACCGGTGGGCTTGGCAGGCGGGAGGGGCTAGGTTTCTGCCCCGGTGAGGCCGGAGTGTACCAGGGTCCCCGGGAGCAAGTGGTGGTGTTTGACCCGCCCGCCCCTCCCCCAGATCAATGACCTGCGCTCCCAGAAGACCCCCATCGAGAGTTTGTTCATCGAGGCGACTGAGAGGTTCCGCAGCAACCTCAAGACCATGTACTCCGTGCCGGTGAGTGGCCCCAGCCCCGCGCAGCCCTTGTCCCCGCCCGCCGCCCAGGGCCGAGGGGCTCCCACCCACCCACGGGCCGGCTCCTTCCAGAACGGGAAGATCCACGTGGGTTACAAGGACCTGATGGAGAACTACCAGATCGTGGTGAACAACCTGGCGGCCGAGCGCGGCGAGAAGGACACCAACCTGGTGCTCAACCTCTTCCAGTCCCTGCTGGACGAGTTCACCCGCGGGCACTCCAAGAGCGACTTCGAGGCCCCCAAGGTGCCTGCACCTGCCCGAGGGGTCTCTCCCGGGGGCAGGGGGGGGCTGAGATCTCGGGAGGGGCGTGTTGGGACACCGCTGTCCCTCCGGCACCGTGGATAAGCTTCTCTGCTTCCCCGGCCCCCGCTGCCCCCCAGCAGAGCAAGTCTCAGAAGAAGAAGCGGAAGCAGGAGCGAGCTGTGAGTGTGTGTCTGCCCCCGGAGGCCTCAAGTCCCCAATGCTTGCTCTGGGGGCCACGAGCTGGGGGTGGGGGCTGCTTGGAGGGGACGCGGCAGGGGCCCTGCTCAGCGCCTTCCCCGTGCGCCCTCCCAGGTGCAGCAGCACAATGGACACGTGTTCGCCAGCTACCAGGTCAGCATCCCCCAGTCGTGCGAGCACTGCCTCTCCTACATCTGGCTCATGGACAAGGCCCTGCTCTGCAGCGGTGAGCGCTTTAAAACCTCCCCCCATGTGCTACATACCCACCCCTCACGCTGTGCACCTCCCACCCCACTGCCGTGCCAGCCCCTGCCCGCCTCCCAGCCACCCAGCAGGCTCCCCCAGCACCCCCACTAAGTGCTGAGGGACCACAGTCGTCTCCCACCCTCAAGTCACCCCTCAGATCCCACAGTGTCCGTCCACCCTCCACCCTTGGCCCCTCGACCCCAGTGGTGACCCACACACTGTCCCCCTAGTGTGCAAAATGACCTGCCACAAGAAGTGCGTGCACAAGATCCAGACCTACTGCTCCTACACGTGCGGACGGAAGGTGAGGGCCACCGCACAGAACCTTCCAGGAGGCTCCTTCTACTCAGGGCACCGGAGGGGGAGGGGCCCCATGAGCTGGAGCCCAGATGCATGCCCGCCGGTCCAGGGGGGCTGCTTGCTCCCGTGATTGGGCCCCCATCTCTGTCTGCCCCATATGCACATCCGCAGACCCACCAGGGTCGGAGAGCCTGACAGCGCACGGCGTGGGCGGGTCACTGCAGTGGGAGCAGGAGCCCCCTCCCCAGCAAGTGCCCACCACCCCCTGCAGGAGCTTTTGCAGGAAGGGGCGGTCACGGGCGGGAGGGCTGGAACGTAGAGGTGGCGGCTGTGGGCTGTGGAGGACACACCTGGGCACCCCTGCTGCAGGCGGAGCCAGGCGCCGAGCCAGGTCACTTCGGAGTGTGCGTGGACAGCCTGACCAGCGACAAGGTCTCCGTCCCTGTCGTGCTGGAGAAGCTCCTAGAACATGTGGAGATGCACGGCCTGTACACTGAAGGCCTCTACCGCAAGTCCGGTGCCGCCAACCGCCAGCGGGAGCTGCGGCAGGCCCTGCAGGCGGGTCAGTGTTGCCCGGCCAGGTGGCGCTGAAGCCGCTGGGTGTGGCAGCCTGGAGGGGGCGGGGAGGACTGTGGGAGGCAGGTGGGCGGGCTGGCCGGTGGTCAGCGCCGTCATCCGGTCCCGCCCCCTGCCTTGCAGACCCCACCGCGGTCAAGCTGGAGAACTACCCCATCCACGCCATCACGGGGGTCCTGAAGCAGTGGCTTCGAGAACTACCTGAGCCCCTCATGACCTTTGCGCAGTACAACGACTTCCTGCGCGCTGTCGGTGCGTCGCGGGGGCCGGGGTCTCAGCTGGTGGACCCAGGGAAAGGGCGGGTCCCCAGGGCAGAAGAGCTGGGGCAGGGCGGGCAGCAGCAGCTGAGCGGGCATCCTGGACAAGGTCCCTGGAGGCCCCGTGGCTTGGGCGCTGGGCTGCTAGCTAGCCAGTCAGCTTGGCAAACCTCCCAGCCCCGCGCGCCCCTGGAACCCCCATAGAGGGTCGCTATGAGTGGGAATCCCCTGGGTGGCCGTGGTTTGGCTTGGGGTTTTGAGGATCCGCCCATCCCGCACCCCCGCAGAGCTGCCGGAGCGCCTGGAGCAGCTGACTGCCATCTACGCCGCCCTGGACCATCTGCCCGAGGCCAACCACAACTCCCTGGAGAGACTCATCTTCCACCTGGTCAAGCAAGTGCCCCTCCCCGCCTGCCCCGGGACTCAGTTGGGAAGGGGGTGACGACGGCTGGGTTTGTGGCACCCTGGGCAGCAGCCATCATGCCGCCCACCTCCGCAGGGTGGCGCTGCTGGAGGATGTGAACCGCATGTCACCCAGCGCCTTGGCCATCATCTTCGCGCCCTGCCTGCTGCGCTGCCCGGACACGTCGGACCCGCTAACCAGCGTGAAGGACGTGCTGAAGATCACCACGTGAGTGCCGGGGACGCGCCCGAGGGGAGCCTCTAGGTGTTCTCCCCGAGGCCCTGGCCCCGTCCCGGCCCTGCCCCCACCCCCACATGAACGCCACCTGCAGGTGCGTGGAGATGCTGATCAAGGAGCAGATGCGGAAGTACAAGGTGAAGATGGATGAGATCAACCAGCTGGAGGCTGCGGAGAGCATCGCCTTCCGCAGGCTCTCGCTGCTCCGGCAGAACACTGTAAGCCGCGGCGGGGCTGGGGGGGGGGGGGGGGGGGGGGGGGGGGGGGGGGGGGGGGGGGGGGAGGGGTGGGGAGGCAGAGAGGAGGGGAAGAATGGGCTCAGGCTGGCCTGGCTGGGGCTGAATGGATGTTCTGAGAAGGGGTGGGAGGCCCGGGCCCCAGCTGACTGACAGAGTGCTGCGCTGTGACTGGGCACTGGGGCTGAATCAGGCAGGGCTGGGCAGTGACAGTGACCAGAGGCCTGGGGAGGTAAGGTAGGCTGGGCTGCCTGGCTAGGGGCCTCCACTCCCCACCTCTTACAGCCATACGCAGCGCCTCCTATGGTGACCAGGTTCATTGCCCTCTCCAGTCCCCACCCACCGGGCCAGGCCCCACCCACCGGGCAACCACGTGCAGCATGGGGCAGGAGCAGGGGCAGGTGGGACAGCCCTGGCACCCAGGCAGCTGGTTCAGCCCCCTGCCTCATGCCTTGTAGTCACCCCGCCTTCATCTCTCTCCCAGCCGTGGCTTCTCAAGCTGGGGTTCTCATCTCCCTACGAGGGGGTCCTGGTAGGTACGGGCTGGGGAGCCCACCTGCATGCCCTTCACACGTGCGGTGCATGCTGAACTCACCTCACCCCCAAGCCTCTAGGCTAGACTGCACCCTCACCTTCCGGAAGTGCATGCTGGGAGTGGCCCCTCACAACCCCTGGAGAAGAGTCCTCGCTCCAACACCACCACTAACCAGCGGCCCCCACTAACCTCACCCACCGAGGCACAAGCCAGCTGGCAAGCGGTTAAGCACTCTGCTCCTGGCTCAAAGGCCAGCAGTGTGAACCCAGCCAGTGGTGCTGCGGAAGAACCCAGCCAGTGGTGCTGCTGGCCACCTTCTGAAAAACCACAGCCCTGAACACCCTCGGGGTCAGTCTCCCACTGCACACATGGGCGCGCCACGTGTCCCAACTAACGGACAACCAACGACTCTTCCAGAACAAGAGCCCCAGGACCCAGGCGAGCGGCAGTGGCCTGGAGGAGCTGGGCGTTGTACACGAGGAGGAGGAGGAGGCGGCGGGGGCAGCCGCGGCCGGGGACGAGGAGGATCGTGAGAAGGAGCTCCTCATGGAACGCATCCAGTCCATCAAGGAGGAGAAGCAAGTGCCCTTGGGGTGGGGTTGCCGGTTTCACGGGGACAGGAAGGAGCAGCGGCAGGGCCTAGCGTTTTCTCTAAGCCGGTCTCAGTCCAGGCAGGAGACTGTCACCCAAATCAAAGGGTAAGGGGACACTTAGAGTCCTGGCGGGGAGGCCTCGGATAGGGCAGCCTGTCAGGCACCCGGCAACTAACGAGACAGGACGTTGCAAACCCAGCAGAGGCACCACGGAAGAAAGGACTGGCGACTTACTCTGTCCCATACGGCCAAGAAAAACGCCAGGGCGGAAGCCCCGGGGCTGCAAGCTTGTGGCTCGGGGCCCTGGCGTTGACTTTTCAAAGAGAGGAAAGAAAGGCCCTTACTTAAGAGAAAGAGGTTCGAAAGTGAATTCGGAGAACAGGCCAGGCGGGAACCTCGAGGCAGTCTCCTGTCGTGGTGCTGGTCAGCATCTACTGGAAGGGCAGTTGGGCGTAGGGGATTGGTTGGATGAGGTCAGCAGGGCTGCGTCGGACTGGAGAAAAGACCAAGAATTCGGGGGGGAGGGGGGACATACCCTGGCAGCCCTACAAGTCCCTGGGGCAGAGAGTGAGTGCTTCAGCTGCAGCTAGCAGAAAGGTGGGCGGGTCACACAGACCGGAAAGGACAGCGGAAGAGAGACCTGGTGGTCAGCGTTCCCAAGCTGACAGCTGCTCTGACACTTGCGAGAGGCTCAGAAGCCGTACTTGGGGAGAGTGGGCAGGACCGGGTGCCTGCCATAGGACCACCTTGAACTCCGGCCCCTCCGCTCACCCTCCCCCCCCACCCCCCGCCCCCAGGGAGGATATCACCTACCGCCTGCCGGAGCTAGACCCGCGCGGCTCTGACGAAGAGAACCTGGATTCGGAGACGTCTGCCAGCACCGAGAGCTTGCTGGAGGAGCGGGCTGGGCGGGGGGCCGCGGAAGGTCAGTATTAAGGTAGCGTGCGCTTTTTTTTTTCCTCCTTCTCCACCCGGGTGAGGTGGGGCTCCAGCCAAACGTCGCTGACTCTGCCGTCTGTCTCCCAAGGAGCCCCTGCGCCTGTTCTCCCCTGCCCCGCCGCACCCACCCCGAGCCCCCTCCCCGCGGTGACCGCGGTGGCAGCCCCTCCGCGACGCAGGCCGTCGTCCTTCGCGACGGTCCGAGTGAAGACCCCCAGGCGCACGCCGGTCATGCCCACGGCCAATATCAAGCTCCCACCTGGGCTGCCCAGCTGGGTGTCCGGAGCCCGGGAGCCCGGGGTCCCTGTGCGCCGCCGTGAGCCGCCTGCCCGCCGCCCGGATATGGTGCACTCCGTGTACGGGGCTCCCGGCCTTGAACTGCCCACGCAGGCTGCCTACGAGACCC
>PVJH01033806.1:0-21231 GCA_004026705.1 Nesogale talazaci | reverse complement strand
CATTCTGTAGTTGGCTTTATGCATTCATAAAGTTCGCTACTTCTCCAGAGGCAGTTAGATGAATTGTCATAATTTCTGTGTAACTCTAGAATTTTCCAGTCTTTTTCTTGCCCATTATTTTCACTTTTTAACAATTTTAATAGCACTTCAACCATATCCTATACAATTCATTTATGTTGTGGCATCACTGCCCTGGTAGGAGTAGTTCCTGGAGAGCTGCTGCTGGATTTGAACTGTCAACCCTGTGGGCTGCAGTCTCGCAAACTACCACTAAGCCACCAGGGCTCACCCTGCCATACAATTCAATAATTCAATCATATCAAGAGTTGCAAAATTATATCACATTCATTTTTGTACTAATTCATGTAATTATTATTTTTCCTAATTGTAACAAAAATATATGCAACAAAACATTTTTGAGTTCCACAACTTTTTTTTTTCTCTTTAAAATAATTTAACTAAGCTGAACCCTGGTGGCGCAGTGGTCGTGTACGGGACTGCGGCCCACAGGATTGACGGTTCAAATTCAGCAGTAGCTCTCCAGGAGCAAGGCTGGACTTCCTACTCCCATCAGGGCAATGATGTGAAGGAAAAGAAAAAATCATTTAACTGGGGGCTCATACATTTCTTTATCACAATCCACTGTGTCAAGCACATTTGTACGCTTGTTGTCATCATTCTCAAAGCATTTTCTTTCTACTTGAGCCCTTGATATCAGTTCCTCATTTTCCATGTAGAACTTCGTGTCACTGATTATACTTTACATGCTGTACAAGCATTACTAGTGTCCTTTTCCAAATGATTCTGCCACCATTTATATACACTCAGGGCTCCCTAAGCGACAATTCTGTCCTCACCGTTGGTAACCTTCGGTCAAGTTTTTCCTTTGTTTTTTTAGTTTTCTTTATATAATATTCACATATCATACATTTCCATGATTAAATCATCCAATCTCTTTTTTTAAAAGAAATATTTACACAGGCTGGGCCTCCTACTCCCACCACCTGAGGGCAGTGATGCCTAAAAAAATAAATAAATAAAAAATAAAAAATATATATATATATTTAATTAAAAAAAAAAAAGAAATAGGGGACTGAGCCCCAGTGGCGTAGTGGTTGTGCGCGGGACTGCGGCCCACTGGGACAGAGGTTCAATTCCAGCAGTGGGGCTAGGCCTCCTCCTACTCCCACCACCAGAGAGCAGTGATGCCCCCCCCCCAAAAAAAAGAAATACTTAATTTTTTTTTTTTTAGTTTTTTAGGCATCACTGCCCTCTGGTGGTGGGAGTAGGAGGCTCAGCCTTTGCTCCTGTGAGCTGGAATTGAACCTGCATCCCAGTGGGTTGCAGTCCCGAGCACAACCACTACGCCACCGGGGCTCAGCCGAAATACTTAATTTTAAACAATCTCTTTCTTATCCTTTAGTAATCTAGCGTATTTTGAGTGATAACCATGTTCCAACCTAGTGAGGAGTTGTGATTATTGTCTGTTTTGACTCATAATTCCTTATGTACAACAGATGGGTACATTGCCCAGTCTTACAGAGTCCTCACCATCAATTGTTCTTAGGTTTTAAGTACATTGTTACAGGCACGGTGCTAATCCCATTTTACTGAGGTTGGTCTTTTTCACTGAGCCTCTACTTTACAAAGAACAATGTCCTTCAGCCACTGGTTCCTCCAGATTACATGTCCAAAGTAGATGTGAGAAAAAGTTTCGCCACCTTGCATTTTTAGGAACTATCTGGCTGTACTTCCTTCTAAGACGAATCTGTTTCTTCTTAGAGTCCATGGTGTATACAATTAATGTTCTTCACCAACCCCATAATCCAAAGGCATTTATTCTTCATTCTTCTTCAGTCTGCCTCCTTCCTACTCATATGAGGCAATTAAAATACCGTGGCAGGTATTAGAGGTAACTTAGCCTTCAGAGAGACATTTCTTGAATGTTAATACTTTATTATTATTTGTTTGTTGTTTTTGGGGGGGCATCACTGCTCTCCAGTGGTGGGAGTAGGAGGCCCAGCCCCACTGCTGGAATTGAACCTCCGTCCCAGTGGGCCGCAGTCCCGCGCACAACCACGCCGCCACCGGGGCTCAGCCCGAGTGTTAATACTTTAAAGAGGTCCTGTGCTGCAGTATTCTTTGATTTCCTGATTGTTGCTTCCATGATTGTTGATTGTGGATCTAAAATGAAATCCTTGATAACCTTTAGTTTTCGTTTCTTTGTGGTGTTGCCTATTGGCCCAATTATAAAGCTTTGTTTTCCTCCTGTTGAAGTGTGATCCATATTTCACTTTCTTTCTTCATTGAGTTATCATGACATCCTAGTCAAAAATTAATTTACTTGTTAAACCCTCAAAATATACTGCTTTTGACTGAATTATTTATCTAGGAATTTATTGATTTAAAAGGATGTAAAAGCAAACTGCAAACAAACTTACTACAATGTCATGAAATCGTTTCTGGTCTGACAGTCCTCTCCTGCTCGTCTTTGTAGGCGTGGCTAGATAATGTCACCGTCCTTATTGCCATAGCTCTCAAGTCGATTCAGAGATGAGCAAGTTTACCAACTTTATTCTTTCTCAAGGTGGTTTAGGCAAATCTACATCCTTTGTGTTTCTTTATAAATTTTAAGATTAACTTATTAATTCCTGCACCTCCCCCCTGCAGCTGTATTATGGGGCCCTGGTGATGTAGCGATTTATACAACGTCATCAGTTTGAACCCACCAGCCACTGCAAGTGAGAAAGATGAGGCTGTCTGCACCCTGTAAACATGTCTCAGAATTGTAATTGGCCATTTCTGCTCTGATAGGGTTCGTATGAGTTGGAATTGATTTGATGTGCTTTAATTCGTAGTTGTGTTCACATGTATTCATTTTAAACCAACACAAGGATTAAGAAGAAACCACAAAAATCATGGCTGTTAAAGGTTTAATTGTGAGATAGAGAGCACATCCAGAAAGGCTCACAAACAAATGTACAGTTCAGTGTGCAGTTATAAAGCACTAAACTGGGCTGAGTCCCGGGGGCGTCAGTGGTTGAGTGCGGGACTGTGGCCTGCGGGCGTGGTGGTTCACATCCAGCGGCGGCACTGGGTAGCGCCCACGACCACCAGAGGCAGTGATGCCCACACACACACACACACACAAAACACTAAACTGTAGTGCTTTCGGGTTAGAAAGTAGAACATCATCCCCTCTGCCAGTCAGCACTTGCCCCTTCCCTGCTAAGATTGATATTTATAATAGTCATTTTCTTCTTTCTATTGCTTTACTGATAGATATGCACCTCTAAACCATCTAGTGTAGATTGTTTTGTTCGTCACAGCTAACCCTGCCCCATTCAGCAGTTTCTCACTGTACCCACCCAGTGACCGACATTACATTCCGAGGTTGTACCCCGTTCTCTCCCTCGGAGACATGCATTTCTCTCTGAGTTACTGTCTCACGTTTCAACCTGCTGGTGGCAGTGCATGCAGTACAGTCTGACCGGTTCCCCAGTTTTACTTACAGAAGTCCCACTGCAGACTTCCTGTCTTCTCACATCCAACACAGCTTCACTTACCCTTGTGAAATGTATGCAAGTCACATGCATCCCGTTACATTTCTGTGCCGGCTAGTTGCACCTTTAAGGAGCCCTGGTGGGTCCGTGGGTTTCGCTTGAGGCTGCTAACTACAAGGTCATGTTGGACACCACCAGGCACACAGCAGGGGAAGAAGAGGCTCTGTTCCTGACAGGGTGTATTCTTAGACACCTAGGAGGACATCCCTACTTTGTCATATGGGCTCGCTGCAAGTCAGATTATAATTGCATGGAAGAATATAATTTTCAAATGTTTTTCTGTATTTTTTTGGGGGGGTGGGGGTGGGCATCACTGCCTCTGGTGGTCGTGGGCGCTACCCAGTGCCGCTCCTGAGAGCCACCGCTGGATTTGAACTGCCAAGCCCACGGGCCACAGTCCTGCACTCAACCACTTACGCCACCGGGGCTCAGCCCTTTTTTCTGTATTTTTGTGGTAATTTCTAAAGAAGAGTACATTTACATTCAACAAATAGATTATGGTGACGTTACAACCCCTTAAGATCACTGAACTACTGCATTGGATGACTTGTGGGTTACATGCCAATAAAACTGTTAAAACTTTGTTTAAAAAAAAAAGATTAGGGGGCTGAGCCCCGGTGGCGTAGTGGCTGTGCGCGGGACTGCGGCCCACTGGGACGGAGGTTCAATTCCAGCAGTGGGGCTGGGCCTTCTACTCCCACCATCGGAGAGAAGTGATGCCTGAAAAAAAAAAAAAAAAAGATTAGGGCTGAGTTCCCGTGGGGTGGCGTAGTGGTTGTGCGCGGGACTGCGGCCTACTAGGATGGAGGTTCGATTCCAGCTCCACGGAGCAAAGGCTGGGCCTCCTACCCCCACTACCTGAGGGCAATGATGCCCCCCCCCCAACCCAAAAAAATAAACTCAGGGCTCTCGTTCTCAGCATAGTTTTTTTTTTTTGGGGGGGGGGCTTGGTATCACTGCCCTGGTAGGAGTAGGAAGCCCAGCCTTGCTCCTGCTGAGCTGTTGCTGGATTTGAACCATCAACCCTGTGGGTCGCAATTCTGCACACAACTACTACCCCACCAGGGCTCAGCCCCAATCTTCATTCGTGGAATGGTGCTTTGACTTAGTAATTGTGATCAGATTTCCCAAATTTCCAATCAGGAATCCATTAGAAAATCCCAGGCCAGCGGTGGCTAGAGACATGGCTGACTCATACTTGTCGCTCAACAGCCACCTTTTGAGCACGGGCTACCTAGTAGATCCTCTCTACCATCCTCGTCGTCCTCGAGCAGCTCTGGTGGATAGGTCGGCTCTAGTGGAATAATCGCAAGGTCCACAGTTGGAACCAGCTGTGGGTAGATGCTTTCTACTCCCATCAGGTTTATAGCCGCGGTAGAGGAAATCCTACTGGCAGGCTGTGCACCAGCATTGCCTAAGGTTTGGCTTTTTCCTATCCTCACAGGAATTCTGTAAGGCTGTGGTGTCCTGAGGCAGGAACTTGACTCAGGACCGCAACTTGCTGAGGGTCAAGTGAAGTCCTTAGTCACTTCCAGTGGTCTCCAGTCTAGTGTCTGCCCCTAGCCTTAACCTGTCTGCTTCTGTTCTAGACCCTACACCACAACTGGATGTGACAGAGGCCAACAAGGAGTTCATGGAGCAGAGCGAGGAGCTGTACGATGCACTAATGGACTGTCACTGGCAGCCCCTGGACACAGTATCTTCTGAGATCCCTGCTATGATGTAGCCAGAACCAGGAAGAATGGATTATGTGCAAGAAACCGTTTTAAGAAGCCACAAAAAAACTTTTTGAAATGAATTTTAAGTTTTTAATGACCACTCGTGCCATGTCATTGGCTTCCTGTTTAATGTTGGAGCTGCAAACCAAACTGTTTTTCTATCTTTTCTGCAAACAGCTTTCAAACCTTTTAAACATGATACCCATCCACACTGATTTTGGAATTATTTCCTACCCATATAGAAACTGGAACTTCCATTATCTTCTCAAAAAAGTGGTCCACTTGGTTTCTTCCCTACCCTTCCTCAGACCTTTCATTTAGAATATTATCCAGTGACTGGATTACTAGTCTTTCCGTTTCAGCAGGGAGCATGAGGGGTTAGACAGACTGCCACCAAGTCTTCACAGCTCATTTGGGGTCAACAAGTCAGTCTTTTGGGGAAGGCAGGGGCATCACTGATAGGAGTGAGGCCCAGCCTTTGTCCTGGAGAGCTGCTGCTGGGTTTGAACCTCCAACCCTGTGAGGCAGTCCACACACAACCACTACACCACTGGGGCTCAGCCCAAACTAGTTTTATGAGCAGAGCTGGTAAGTGGTCCTGGGGGTTACAGTACAGATCAAAGGGACATGTACACGATTCAACTTCCTAATTCCTTGAGCAATTTTCTTAAAGAGGCTACAGGCAAAACTGGGAAATTGTACTCAGTCTTTGGGAAGGATTAAATACTGTCACACAGTAGACTTATATGCCATGGTGTGTGATGTAATGTAGAATTGCTAAAAATGTCTATCTGGGATATTTAGATGGGGATCCAGGAATTAAGAATACATCATACCACTCTCACAGGTCTTTTTATATTTATTAAGCCAGGTACATATTAAAAATTTTCTGCTGCATACTAAATTGGTCTGCTTGAAGTTCTTTCTCCCCAATAGTGCTTCAATGCTGAAAAGAAAAGTGAGCCATTGTCAGTGCTGTTAAATAAGGACACCCTCCACCTCTCACAACTTTCCCAAGAGCAGCTGGTCTCAGTCCCATATCCGCATTTATCATCCGTAGATGTCCACTCAGATTAGGTTTCATCCTTGACCAGTCTCCACCTGCCTTTACAGAAAAGGCACTAACTAGCCGTGTTTCTACCCAACCTTGCTACCACCATTGTGGAGTAGGATATCAAATCTGTAGCAACCCTTGCAGGGGTTTTCTCTAGAAAGTGCTTAGCTATTTAAGATTGTCTTTAATGTAAATGTCACAGTCCAAATCACAATAAAGACACTTATAGTTGGTCTGATAAACAGCTAATCCAAGAGGATACTTTGAAACATCCCATTAAGACTTTTCATTCTATTTGCCTTAGCTATTTGCCTTAGTGCTCAGCGACAGAAGTCCACCCTAAAGCTCTAATCCATTAATTAGAATTAAGGTTCAACCTACCCTCAAACTCTAGGGTCGTTTGTGCTTCATCATATTTCAAGACTGTTCTACTAACCAGACCTGAAAACAAAAATTATTTCTATTAACCAAAGGACAAGAAAGCCTCCCTCCTCCCCAGAAATACATTGCAGTCATGGTGACAGCTGCCCAAGGTTGTTGGGTACTCAGCCCTTGGAGGGGCCATAGCTCCTTTGACCTGTTTGAAACTAGCCCAAGCTCCAAGAGCATGTAGGGCAGCTTCAGTGTTTCTTTTCCTCCTCTTACGACCACCCAGACCAGCGTTTTGATCCGATGGGAAAGGGAACGGGAGGGTAAAAAAAAAGCGAGTCTAATCTCACCTACTTTTTAAAAAGCCGCCACATCTTCAAAATTCCTTAACAGCCAGAAAATGCAAGGACATCCTGCAAGAGAGAAATAAAGTACAAAGTCCTGGCAACCTAGTGGTTGTGTGCAGGACTGGGGCCTACAGTGTTGACAGTTCAAATCCAGCAGCAGCTCTCCAGGAGCAAGGCTAGGCTTCCTACTCCCACCAGGGCAGTGATGCTACACACACAAAGTACAAAACCTCAATCAATTCAGTACAACCACCTACATGGGAGCTGATGGAAAACTGGTCTCAGGTAGGAAACCTTAACCAGGAGAATGTTATAGGAAAGGCGAGTGGCAGCTGCAGGTACTTTGCTGACCTGCGCTGTCAAAGTCTCTCCAAGATGCTCTTGCATGCAGTTGGAGATCCGATGGCCACACTAGCCACAGACCTTGGGAACATGCTCTCCCCACCAAGTGGTTCCCACTCTGATGTGAAGAAACCTACCAGGGCACAGGCTTCCGCTCCATCACAATTTTCCTCCACCGGAGATTATCCATCGCAGTTATCCCGGCGCCTTGGGCACAGCTGTGATGGGAACAGAGCACAAGAGGTCAGGCACAGGGTTTTTCAGGACCCCTGGATCAACTTTCAACAAAGTGGTCCTTACTGTGCGCTTCAGCTTAGGCCAGTGGCGCAGAGCACTGCCAACAGCTTCCTGATAGACCACCGACCCGGCTGGTCGAAGCAAGGGTCTCCCCGCCCCCCCCCACTGTGCTCACTGCACATTCCAGCCACCTTGCCGGCCTGGGCAAGCAAGCCGATTTCAATTAAGGACTCCGACTACATGATGGCGGTCACGGGAAGGGAATGTCCTTTCCTGAAATGTTGCAGATCGGTTACAGCAAACCGAACGGCGACCGTCAGGGGAAAGACTCACTCTGGGCTCTTTTTTGACTACAGCAGCTACGGGGAAGCAACTGCAGCTTCGATAAGGGCCACGGCACGGTTTACGACAGTGAAAGCTCCAGCCTTCCAACAGCGGCCTGACAGTCAGTCGTCGTCTCCCACCCCCACCTTCCAGGCGGCTTCAAAGCTAGCAAGAAAGGAGGCTTAACCCACTGCGCCATCAGGCCTACCCTCCTCCGTCTGGGATGGGCCCAAAGCCTGGCCTGTCTGCGGAGACGCACTGGAGCCAAGAATTTAAAGTGTGCCAGGAACCGTGTTCAACGTGTGGCCTGCTGTCTCCTTTGTATACCAGTCAATATATTGAAACCAAATTGCGGTAATAAAAAATGCCATAACGGTGGCGCAGTGGTTGAGTGCGGGACTGCGGCCCACTGGGTTGGCGGTTCAAATCCAGCAGCGGCTCTCCAGGAGCAAGGCTGGGCCTCCTACACCCACCAGGGGGCAGTGATGCTCACCGCCCCCCAGAAAAATGCCGTAACTCAGAGCTGCGGTTTTAAAGGCCCTGACCTCCGCTCGGGTGCTCCAGCACTCGGAAAGGCAGGTCAAGGCCGCTTGCCTTGAGTTCCTCGATCCCCCGGGGCTCAGTTGCAGCTCTGACTCCCCACCTGGCGGCCGCTCGCACTGCTTACCGATCAAATGGGAGCGCAGGGCCGCACAGGGCGCGGCCTCCCGGCCCTACGACCAAGCATGAGGCCGGCGTCTCTCCCACCGAGCCCCCGGGCGCGCCCCTGAGTCGCGCTCAACATCCCGCACCCTTGAAGAGCAGCCTGGGCGCGCGCAGACCGGAGGCTGCGTGCCAAGGGTCTGAACAGCAGGGATCGAGCGTGGATGCGCTGAAACAGTCGATGCCCAAGGTCAAGCGGGGACGGCCAGAAAGGGCGAGAGGGCGGACGACGAAGGCTTATATAGGGTCCGCCTCTCGACGCCGAGCCTGACGCCAGCGTCAGAGCGTCGCGCGGGGGCTGCTGGGAAGTGTAGTTCCTCCTCCATCCCGGCGCAGGTTCTACGTCACGGTGCGCCGGTCGCAGGGGCGGGGCCGCGAGTGCGGAGGACTTACGGCGGGAAAAAGTTGCCGTCGGAAAACCGAGCGGATGCGGTTCATAGCGACCCTGTCTTCCTCCGCCTCTGTCGAAGGAGACGCCGAAGCGTGGCAGCGGAGGGCTGCTCCGCTGCCACGCGCCGCGCCGAGCCCAGGTCTCCGCGCGCCCGGGGGAGTCCGGTCGGTCCGACGTTCAAAGCCCGGGAGGGAGGGAGTCCTGGGGACTAGGAAGAGACGGCCACGGGGCGGCGTCCCGGAGCCTCCGAGTCGGCCTCGCGGAGGAGGTCTGTGACGTCCTCTTGTTTGGCGTTTGGGTTGTTTTGTTTTTGTTGGGTGGGCATTTTGACGTCCTCTTTCACGGGAAGCGATACGACCGTACTCGCTGCCGGCCATCGAGTCGTGGCCGCCTCGGGGAGAGGCGGTGCGTTTCCCAGACGGAAGCCAGTCTCTGTCCCTGAGCTGCTGCCGCTCTCCAGAGAGCGAGGCACTGCCCGGGAGTTCCTGAGACGGACCCTGTGTCTCGCGAGAGAAAGCCCTGACCCCCACCCCCGCCCGCACCCCTCTCTCTCAGAGCGCTTGGGGGACATCGGAAATGCGGACCTTGCGGTCAGCCCATGCCGAATGCTCTGGTCTTTGTCCCTGCCGCGGAAATAACTGCTGGGCTGAGCCCCGGTGGCGCAGTGGTTGAGTGCGGGACTGGGGCCCACAGGGCTGACGGTTCAAATCCAGCAGCAGCTCTCCAGGAGCAAGGCTGGGCTTCCTTCTCCCACCAGGGCAGTGATGCCACACACAAAACAACAACAACAACAACAAAACTGTCGTGCGCGTTCGCCATGTGAATTGAGCTGGAGTCCCGCATGGCGTGAGTTTTCGAAGGAGCTCGAGGGCAGGTGGTGGTATATGAACTACCTACGCCAGCGGCAATCGAGGTAAGGAGGGGGACTGAAGCGAGCCTCCCCCGAGAGACCCCTTTCTTCTCGCCCAACGTGAGCCGTGCAGCAGTTCCTGAGGCTGCCTCTTGTAGCCATAGCCTTCAGATGACAAACCATTTAGTGATGGCCCAGGTGGAGTGGGATAAGGGGTTTGGTTTCCACTTCATTTCTTTTGTGGTCAAATGTTCACTAGCATTAAATGGGGATTTATGAAAGCATCATTGGCCTGAACTCTCCTCTTCATTTCCATCTCCACATTCACCACTCTGAATGTGGACAGCTTTCCATCCACCCATCCACGCTGCCACCCAGCCACCCCCATGCCGTCGTCAGGTGCTGTCGAGTGGGGTTTGACTCTGATGGACTTCAGGTCTGACAGAGGGAAGCACGGCCTATGCTGTTCCGTCTTGACGGAGATTGGGTTTAACCCCGTTGTGGCCTCCAGTGTCAGCCCGTGTCCTTGAGGGTCTTCCTCTCTTTGGCCGGCCCCTGCTTTACTGAGCAGGGTGTCTTTCCCCAGACACTTGTCTCTCTCTGGTGACGGCATGTCTGACTGCGAGACAAAGATTTCCCGACCTTGCTTCTGAGGAACACTCTGGCAGTACTGCTCCCACGGCAGATTGGTTTGCTGTTGGGCCGGTCTGTGGTACTCTGAGTCTGATTCAGAATCTCAATGTCGGGTTCCACAGACTAGATCTTTCCCGAAGCAGACAACATACCTTTTACCTGCAGAGAAGCAGCTGGCTTGGAAACCCCAGCCTCACAGTCAGCAGCTTGATGCCCAACCCGCAGCACCACCTGAATTTGAACTGGGTTGACAGTTCAAATCCAGCAGCAGCTCTCCAGGAGCAAGGCTGGGCCTCCTACTCCCACCAGAGGGCAGTGATGCCACAAATTAGCATACTGTACACTTCCATCGTTCTCTCCTCGCACTGCTACCCAGTCGATGCCACCCGATAGGACAGGGCAGAACTGCTGCCTCTGTGGGTTTCTGAGACTAATCCTTTCCGGCAGCGGAAAGCCTAAAATTGATTGCAGGGATGAGAGCACAATTGAACTATCGAATTGTACGCTAGGTAAATTAGATGTCCATAAGACTGCTAAAATTAAAAATAAGATAAAACCAAAACCAAGGTCACCACTATTACGTTCATTCTGACTCAGAAAGGCCCAATCAGACAGGGTGGGAGGGCCTCTGGGACTTCCTGAGACTGGAACTCTCTACAGTAGAAAGCCAATGTGTAACCATTATGCCATCAAGGGTGCCTTCAAATAAGATAAGAATTAACCAAACAGAACTTTGGTACCTACACACAGTGGGATCCTCAGAAAAGACAAAAATCAAATTTACCCCCCTCAAGTCTATGTCAACTCAACCCCGTGCACGGGGTGGGACTGCCCCTGTGGGTCTCCAAAGCCGTAAATCTTTTTCTTTTTTTAATTATTTTATTGGGGGCTCATACAGTGTGTCACTTGACCTTAGCCAAAAGGCTGAGAAATGATTGCTCGTACAACTCTGATCACGACCCATACATGTATCCATTGTGTCAAGCACATTTGTACATTTCTTGCCCTCATCCTCAAAACATTTGCTTTTGACTTGAGCCCCTGGTAT
This sequence comes from Nesogale talazaci, assembly GCA_004026705.1. NCBI lineage: Eukaryota > Metazoa > Chordata > Mammalia > Afrosoricida > Tenrecidae > Nesogale > Nesogale talazaci. Next base: position 9,653 of record PVJH01033806.1, on the reverse strand, counting down.
CAGCTCATTTTTCCCCTCTCCTCCACACACCTTCCCTCCCCAGTGATTTTATAAATCGTTATTGGGCTGAGCCCCGGTGACGTAGTGATTGTGCACAGGACTGTGGCCCACTGGGAAGGAGGTTCAATTCCAGCAGTGGGGCTGGGCCTTGTATTCCCACCACCGGAGAGCAGTGATGCCCAAAAAAAAAAATCGTTATTTTTCCATGTCTTACACCGACCGATGTCTCCCCTCACCCACTTTTCTATTGACCTTTCCCCAGGAAGGGGGTATATGTAGATCCTTGAAGCTGTTCTTTTCCACTCCCCCTTCCCTCCACCCTCTGGGTGTCACCACTCTCACCACTGGTCCCGAAGGGATCATCTGTCCTGGATTCCCCATGTTTCCCAATATGTACCAGTGTACATCCTCCGGTCTAGCCAGATTTATAAGGTAGAATTGGTATCATGATAGTGAGAGGGAGGAAGCATTTAAAAACTAGAGGAAACTGGGGCTGAGCCCTGGTGGCATAGTGGTTGCATGGGACTGCAGCCCACTGGAATGGAGGTTCAATTCCAGCTCCACGGAGCAAAGGCTGGGCCTCCTACTCCCACCACTGCCCACCAGAGGGCAGTGATGCCCCCCAAAAAACAAAAATAAGCAAACAAACAAAAACAATAAAAACTAGAGGAAAGTTGCATGTTTCATCATTACTACACTGCACCCAGACTGGCACCTCCCTTCCCCATGACCCTTTTATAAGGGGATGTCCCGTTGCCGGGAGATGGGCTTTGGGTGCCCATTTGGCACTCCCCCTCCTTCACAATGATGGGATTTTTTGTTCTTTGATGCCTGCTACCTGATCCCTTCCACACTTCATGATCACACAGGCTGCTGTACTCCCATGTAATCCTTGTTGCTTCTGAACTAGAGGGCTGCTTGTTTACCTTCAAGCCTTTAAGACCTCCAGATGCTATATATATTGTTTTGTTTTGTTTTGGGGGGAGGGGCCATGCTATATCTTTTAATATCCCGGCACCATCAGTTTTTTTCACCACATTTGCTCATGCACCTGCTTTGTCTTCAGTGACCATATCTAGAAGGTGAGCATCATGGAATGCCAGTTCAGTAGAACAAAATGTTTTTGCATTGAGGGAGTACTTGAGTCAAGGGAGGCCCAATGTCAATTTGCTACCTTAATACTAAGCCTATAAATATATGCACATAGATTTATTTCCCCATCATCCTATAGAGATATAGTTACACATGTACATGCCTGTATTTAGACCTCTGTAAATGCCCTTTGCTAAGGCTGTCAATCTTTATGGAAAGAGAAAGCCTCATCTTTCTTCTCTGGAGTGGCTGGTGGTTTCATTAGCAGCCCACTGGGTAAGGAAATTAATAATTGGATTTCTTTTGGAAGGGAGGGTCAGATTTTAATGTCCAGGCCTGTGGGTCCCAGACTGTCCCGCTTGAGGGCCAGCGGCTGCAGTCACTCAGACAGTGGCCGGCCGGCCGGCCGGTCTCGTCAGGGCCTTGGGCTGGCGGGTCGTCTTCAGGCACCAGTTCCACGTCCAGCTCGAGTTGGCCCATGTAGAAGCTGACTGCGCAGGCCCGGAGCAGGCTGACGGCCAGCACAGGCCCCACCCCCAAGGTGGCACAGCCTAACCAGAGCTGCACAGACCGCCGGGCAAGAAGAAGCCATCAGCGGCTTCCCGACCCATGTCACCCTGCATGAAGGAGATGACCGCAATACCGGACGCCAGGCGGCCATTCAGAACCAGGAGAGGAAGGCTGCGCCATCCGGAGGAGCCCGGCGTCCACGCGATCCAGTTTAAAGGGACGATAATGTGAAAGGCGGATAAAAATGACAACTGTCTGCATGAAGCGGTGCTCGACGCCATCAGTTGTGGCCGTTCGCTACCACGTAGTCATTTTCATGGTGGCTCCTGCACCACGGCCTCAGGCCTTTGTGAGTCAGTGTTTGTGTTGTCTGGTTTTAGGAAGTAGAATGCCAGACCTTTCTTCCTAGTTTATCTTAATCTGGAAGCCCGTGACACCAGTCAGCATGATGCCTGTCAAGTCCACTCTGATTTAGAACTGTCGTGGCTGTAACCCAGACCTAGGGAAGCAGGCTGAAGGGCCTTTCTCCCAGGAAGCCGCTGGTGGATTCAAAGCACCCATCTTTTTGTTGCTGTTGTTTACTTGCATTTTGTTGACTGTGTTAGATGCCCTTGAGTTGACTCCCAACTAAAGGGACCGCATGCACGAAATAACAAAGCGCTGCCCAGTCCTGCGCCCGCCTCCCAGTCGTTCCTCTCCACTGCCCATCTCTTTACCAAGCTCCATGTCCTCCTTCAGGGACTGCCCTCTCCTGACAGTATGGCCTAAGAATGTAAGGTGAAGCCCCACCGTGCTTGTCTCTCAGGGGCCATGTTCTTCTCAGAGAGATGGCTTGTCATTTTAGCAGGCCAGGTTACTTTCAATATTCTCCAGCAGTAATTAAAAATACACGCATTCCGCTGTCATCCTTATTTAATGGCTGGCTTTCACATACGTCTGAAGCAATTGAAAACACCATGGCCTGGGTTACAAATCACCAATCTTTGGATCTTTTGGGTTAGCAGATGTTCGTATGACCACTGAGCCACTCCCCAAGGCTGCGTCCCACCAACAAGTGTCCAGGGCAGGGCAGGGGTGCTGGTGCTTACATAGCGTTGGCTGCCAGTCAAAACGGGGTCCACTCCACAGAAGGCTAGCATTGTCACTGGATCCCACTGTCCCCATCCATCGTGAAGGAATGGCAGATGAAAACCACTAGACATCAACTGTCTTGCTCCCAGGGGGGTCAGTTCTGACTAGTGTCCCCGTGGGTGCAAGCCAACAGCTCCACCTGTAACCCCAACCCCGGATTGTGGTCACTTCTGTAGTGGTCATATGCTTTATGTCAATTTCATGATTGGAAGTCTAGGGGTGGAGTCTAGCCTGTTAATCTGGAGATAGCCATTGAGGAGCCAATGAGGCCTCCGTGTGGGCATGGCTTTCTCCTGACACATCTGGGAAATATCACGGTATTTCCCTCGTGGAGATGAAAAGCTATCCAAGATGGCAGCGTCCAAGAAGCTGAAGGAGCCGGAGGAGAAGCCACACAGCCTTACCCTGATGAAGCCAGACCCATGAAGCTGGAGAAGCCACGTGGAGACCCCTGCCACCACTGAGTTGCTTCTACCACCACTGGATGCTGTTGATGGACCCTGAGCCCTGGAAGTGAGGAGCCATGAGGGAACCCCTGCCAGCGCTGGGACTCTGCATCCATTGGCCTGTGACTTCATGAGTCGGAGGGAGACATTATAGACTGGTATCAGGCATATGGACTAATGTTGGATTTATGACTTTGAACTGGACTGGGTTGGGATGCTTTCTCCATGTTCCACTCCTCTTATATATAAACCTTACCCTTATATCCATAAGCGTGTCTATGAGTTTGTTTCTCTAGTCTCCCTGGACTGACACAACATCCATCTGGCCCACATTTCTGTATGAAAAGCTCACCTCTCAGGGCTGAGCCCCGGTGGCGTAGTGGTTGTGCGCGGGACTGCGGCCCACTGGGACGGAGGTTCAATTCCAGCAGTGGGGCTGGGCCTCCTACTCCCACCGCCGGAGAGCAGTGATGCCCCCCCAAAAAAAACAAAAAACAAAAGTTTGATTGACTCATAATTCATAGAAAATACAATTCAAGAGTTCAATCATATTAAGAAGAGTTGTACAATAAACACTACAACTAACTTTAGAACATTTTCTCCCTTCTTGTGCTCATTAGTTTCCCAGCTCCCCCAACCTCCCCTGCAGTGCCCAGAAGCCAGTCATCTGGTGACTCTCTAGATTTACCTTGCCTGGATCTAGCACACAAGCACAACCACCGAGCAAGAAACGGAGCGACGCCTCATTGCAGCCAGAATAAATTTAAAATTTGTGAAATGGGAGAAAACAAAACAAAAAATGAAACAACCAAACGTACTGTCATCAGATTGATTCTGGTCACGGTGACCCTGCAGGGAACTGCCCTGTGAGTGTCTGAGATGGCAACTCCTGATAGGACTAGAAAACTCCGGCTTCTCCTGAGGAGCAGCTGGGGCTTTGAACTGCTAACACTGGGGGCCGAGACCCAATCTGAACCACCCTCTCACCAGGGCTCCTGTTTTATGCTGCATAATTAGGCATTTGACCAACTGGCTTTAGATACGAACTGTACCAGCATGTTCTGACATATGTATAAATTCGATTTTTTTTTTCTGGTTTGGGCATCACTGCTCTCCGGTGGTGGGAGTAGGAGGCCCAGCCCCACTGCTGGAATTGAACCTCCATCCCAGTGGGCCGCAGTCCCTCACACAGCCACCACGCCACCGGGGCTCAGCCCTATTTTCATATCTTAACATTGAATGCTGTCTCTCTTCCCCCACAGTTTCCATTCTTCATCCTCCTGAATCTCTCTGGAGTGTGTGATCAGGTCCCCTTTGCTCTCCCCCACCCCCTGTTCCTTGTTTGTTTGTTTTGGGGGGGCATCACTGCCCTCTGGTGGTGGGAGTAGGAGGCCCAGCCTTTACCCCTGTAGAGCCGGAATTGAACCTCCATCCCAGTGGGCCACAGTCCCACACACAACCACTACACCACCGGGGCTCAGCCCTGTTTGTTTGTTTTTTATTAGGCATCACTCCCCACTGGTAAGAGTGGGAGACCCAGCCTTGCTGCTGCTGGATTTGAACCCTTGTTTCGTTTTGAGTGTACCTTTCTGTACATTTAAAAAGGAACATCAAAGAAACACTTCTAGACACACTAAAATATCTTAAGTGTGAGAATGCACTAAGAATGCTGTTCTGAGGGTGTTGAAAAGCTAAAACTGCTTATTATTCAAAGAAAGCCAAACACCTTGCTCTGGAGTTGATTCTGACTTACAGCAACCCTCCTGGCCTGGGTTGAACTGGTTTCTGAAGCGTGCCATTCTTTACAGGGGTGGACAGCTCCATCTTTTCCCCCAGGAGGTGCCGGGGTCTGAACTGCGGGCCCTGTGCTTGGCAGCTTAAGGTGCAGCCCACTTCACCAGCACGGCGCCTTTTGTGTTATTATGAACCGTTATATGAGGTTATGGGAAAAAATATTGCCACAAAAAAATTGAAGTCTAGGAACAACAGTGAAGACACAGGGTGAGGATTATACACCGTCTGACCCCACCACACCAAGGCAAAACACTTAGGACATGCAGCTGAGCAGCAGGGGAAGCAGAGTATGGAGTTCCCGAGGGAGTGCCAAGGATAGACTTTGGGGCCAGGGTGTGGCTCCCCATTTGACTCAACTGAGAGACACTCCTGGAGGTCAACAAACAGACCTTCAACTATTTAGAGATGTTTTTTTTTTTTTTCGGTTTTTTTTTTCCCTCTGGTGGTGGGAGTAGGAGGCCCTTTGCTTCGTGGAGCTGGAATTGAACCTCCATCCCAGTGGGCCGCAGTCCCGCACACAACCACCACGCCACCGGGGCTCAGCCCTCAAGTACTTCTTCAATGCAAGAACACTTTGTTCTTTTAATTTGGCATTCCATGATGCTCACCTTCCTAACACGATCACTGAAGACAAATGTGTGCATAAGCCAAAATGGTGAAGAAAGCTGATGGTACCCGGGTATCAAAAGATATAATGTCTGAAGTCTTTAAGACTTGAAGGTAAACAAGCAGCTGTTAATCTCAGAAGCAACTAAACGCACATGGAAGAAGCAGGCCAGCCTGTATGACCACAAAGTGTCAAAGGGATCAGGAATCAAAGAACTGAAAATTATATCCTTATAAATGAGAGGAAGTACAGATGGGGGACCCAAAGCCCATTGGTAGGTGAAGGGACATCCCCTTACAAAAGGGTCCCAGGGGGGCTGAGCCCTGGTGGCATAGTAGTTGAGTGTGGGACTACGGCCCATTGGCTTGGCGGTTCAAATCCAGCAGCAGCTCTCAGGGAACAAGGCTGGGTAGCTCCCACGACCACCAGAAGACAGTGATGCCAAAAACAAACAAACAAACAAACAAAAGGGTCCCGGGAAGGAGATGAACCAGTCAAGGTACAATGTAGCAACTTTCCTCTAGTTCTTAAATGCTTCCTCTGCCCGCCCCCTCCCATTATCATGATCCCAATTCTCCCTTACAAATCTGTACATGGGGATGTACAATGGTACAGATAGGAACAGGAAGCATGGGGAATCCAGGACGATGATCCCTTTAGGACCAGTGGTGAGAGTGGTGATACCAGGAGGGTGGAGGGAAGGTGGGGTAGAAAGAGGAAACTGATTACAAGGATCTACATATAACTTCCTCCCTGGGGTACAGACTATATAGACGTGAATGAAGGGAGAACTTAGACAGTGGATGATATGACAAAATGATAATTTATAAATTGTGAAGGGTTCATGAGGGAGGGGAAATAAGAGGAGCTAATACCAAGGGCTTAAGTAGAAAGCAAATGTTTTGAGAACGATGATGATAACAAACGTACAAATGTGGTTTGCATACAATAGATGTATATTGATTGCGATGAGTTGTATGAGTCCCCAATAAAATGATTAAAAACAAAAAAAACTAAAGTAGATGAAAAATGATTTTAAAAATATATTTAAAAAATTGAAGCCTTTATTAAATGAAAATGTGAAAGTATTCCTCAACATAGTCTCCATTTGGGTCTAAACAATTATGAAAGCCGTGTTTCCATCTCTCACCCTGCTTGGGAGAATTCTGTGCTCCATGTAGATTCACATGAAGTCAAGACAGTTCTCAAGGAGCATGCACACATGTTCTTTTTGTTTTGGGGGGCATCCCTGTCTCTGGTGGTCGTGGGAGCTACCCAGTGCTGCTCCTGAAAGCCGCCGCTGGATTTGAACCACCAAGCCCGCGGGCCACAGTCCCGCACTCAACCACTTACACCACCGGGGTTCAGGCCACGTGTGTTCTTTTCATGGTGCTTTGAGTTTGGGGCCCTGAAGGAAGTCTGAAGGTTGATGGGGTCAGGTTTCCCAGTGAGATCTCCCTAAACAGCCCTTGCTGCCTCTGGAGAACGAGCAAGTGCCTTCCTTGCCTTGGGAGAGCAGGGGGAACCCCTTGATGCAGTATTCCTCCTGGTCTTTTTCTCGCTTCCTGAAAACATCATGACTGCAGGACGAGTGCTCGTGATTGTCCTTCTTGAGAAAAAACTGTGAAGATTATCCCTCTGGCATGCCCCAAAACCATTACCATAACCTTTAAAAAATTATTTTGTTTTCCCTGAGGAAAAATGTGTGCATAAGCAAATGTGGTGAAGAAAGCTGATGGTGCCCGGCTACCAAAAGATATAGCGTCTGGGGACTTAAAGGCTTGAGTAAACAAGTGGCCATTCAGCTCAGAAGCAATAAAACCCACACGGAAGCACACCAGCCTGTGTGATCATGAGGTGGTGAAGGGATCGGTGTCAGGCATCAAAGAGCTAAAATTATATTATTATTAATGAGGGGGAGTACAGATTGGGAACCCAAAGCCCATCAATAGGTGAGGTGACACCCTTTTGCAGAGGGGTTACAAGGAGGAGATGAGTCAGTTAAGATACAGGGTAGGAGCTATGAAATATGCAACCTTCCTCTAGTTCCCATGCAGCCTCCCACCCACTATCATGATCCCAGTTCTACCACATAAATCCAGCTAGACCAGGAGATGTACAGTGAAGTTGGAAACATGGGAAACTTAGGATAGATGATCCATCAAGACTAGTAATAGGAGTGGTAATACCAGGAGGGTGGAGGGATGGAGGAATAGAAAGGGAGAACCAACTTCAGGGATCTACACGTAGCCTCCTCTCTGGGACACGGACAACAGGGAAGTGAGTGTTGGGACAGATTGTACAGTGTACAGGATGAAAAAACAATTTGTAAATTACTAAGGGTTCAAGGGGAAGGGGGGGAGGAAGGGTAATATAGGGAGATGATAATGGGGGCCTGGAGGGAGGAAGAATATTTTGAGAGTGATAATGGCAATGGGTGTGTAAAAGTGGCCTGCATACAACTGATGTTGTTAGGGATTGTGATGGGAGTTGTATGGGCCCCCCAGTAAAATGATTCATTAAAAAAAGGGGGGAGGGGAAAGGGGAGGGGTTTTTTGTTTGTTTTTTAGAGAGGAGCTTGTACCAAGGGCTCAAGTGGAAAATGTTGGGAAATGTATGTGGCAACATGTGTGCAAATGTGCTTGATACAAATGATGTACTGAATGTTGTAGTAGCTGTAAGAGCCCCCAATAAAATTTAAAAGAATATTATTTTGTTTTATTGGGGGGCTCTTAAAGCTCATCACAATCCATACATAAGTCCACTGTGTCAGACACATCTTTACATAATGTTGTCATCATTTTCAAAATATGTTCTTTCTACTTGAGCCTCTGGCATCAGTTCCTCATTCTCCCCACCCCCATGTCCCCTTAACAATTTATAAATTGTTTTTTTCATATCTATACCAACTGCTGTCTCCTTTCACCCACTTTTCTGCTATCCGTCCCCCTGGGGTGGGGGCCACACATTAGTCATAGTGATCGGTTTCCCCTTACCTCCTTCCTCCATCCCGTACCCTTACCCTCCTAGTATTGCTAGTAACTCCTTATTGGTCCTGGGGATTTCTATGTTCTGATTCCCTGTGTTGCAAGCTCTTATGTGTACCAGAGCACATGTTCTGGTCCAGCCAGATTTGTAAGCTAGAACACGGGTGATGGTGGTGGAGGAGGAGGAAGCGCTAAAGAAGCAAAACCTTCTGAGGGGACTTCTCTGCCTTGGATCTTGAATTAACTCAGGGCTGAGCCCCGGTGGCGTAGTGGTTGTGCGCAGGACTGCGGCCCACTGGGACGGAGGTTCAATTCCAGCAGTGGGGCTGGGCCTCCTACTCCCACCACCAGAGAGCAGTGATGCCCCCCCCCCAAAAAAAAAAAAAAAAAGAACTGGCCCGGCAGATCTCCTTGGGAATCACTGTTGTGATTGGACTTATTTTTTTTAAGACACCCCCAAGGAGGCCCAGACAAATGTGTCACAGAAAGAACTTGTGTCGTCAGTCACTAACTGCTGAGGAGTATTTTTTTTGTGGGCATCACTGCTTCTGGTGGTCGTGGGTGCTACCCAGTGCTGCTCCTGAGAGCTGCCGCTGGATTTGAACCACCAAGCCTGCGGACTGCAGTCCCTCACTCAACCACTTATGCCACCGGGGCTCAACCCTTCTGAGAAGTATTTACATTCTTTTTGTCTGGAATAAACCATGTGGATAAGAGCTCGAACCTTGGGGCTGAGCCCCGGTGGCGTAGTGGTTGTCCATGGGACTGCGGCTCACTGGGACGGAGGTTCAATTCCAGCAGTGGGGCTGGGCCTCCTACTCCCGGAGTGCCGTGATACCCCAAAAACAAACAAACAAACAAAAGACCCTAACGAGGTACAGGTTGGGATCAGGGTCCACGGGTGACCCCTCTGGGTGGGGATCAGGAAGTAGGTCGGTAAAGCCAGGAAGGCTCCCTGGAAGTGGAGACTATCTCCCTCCCTTCTTAGCACTCTCAGCTGCTCCCGGTCCTCTGCCTGCCATGCAGGCCAAGCCTCAGCGTCCTCAGCCTTCCTGGCAGGTGTGGAAACTCGATGATGTGGGCAGG
>PVJH01033805.1:0-21206 GCA_004026705.1 Nesogale talazaci | reverse complement strand
TCCAGTGAGTTGCACTGAGCAACCTGTATTGTCTTATAGTTAACTTTTTCCAGTGAGTTGCACTGAGCAACCTGTATTGTCTTATAGTTAACTTTTTCTCTTTTTATCTTATATACTTTTCTCTTTATATATAAATATATAAAAATAATTACTAGTGTCCTGAATTTTATTTCTCTAAGAGAACCCTGCCTGACACAAGAAGATCCAATTTCTACTATCACATACTGTTATCTGTAAGATTTTTTGCTTGCTTTTCTACTTTTGATAAGTAGCACAAAAATGAGGGTGTACCCCTCCTACCAGAATGGGGTTTTTTTCCACAAAGCTATGTATTGAAAAAAAATTTTTAACAAAGCAACCTTACCACTTTCAAAGTACTCTTCATTACACTTAATACAGATGTCAAATCTGCAATTTCATTCTTGGAAATATTTTTCAAACTTATCTGTTTGGATGGCTGGAAACTCCCCCTTGTTTCTTTCTTCACCACTTCTATGTAATCAAATTGCTGTGCCTTCATGCCCCTCTTCATGCACAATAACCAAAAGAAGTCACAAGGAGCAAGTTCAGGTGCACTGAGATGGCTATGTGATCAGGTGCATTGCCATGGAGGCAAAACCAGTCCTCCATCTAGCACAAATCAGGCCTTTTTTGTCACATAGTTATGCAATCTTTTCAGAACCTCTAAATAGAAAGCTTGATTAACATGCTGGAATGCACTCCAAATGCACCAATGCACCATGAGTTGACATTTCCAGAACAAGATTTGACATCACTCATCATTTAACCTTGTTTTGTAATGAAAAAACACTCGTACACTTGAGTTTTTCCCATAGCGCTGTCCTTGTAAGCTGTGTTTGTGCAGCATATTCCCCTAGCAGGAAACCAATTCACAGCCAGAGGCTGTTCTCTTAAATCAACCATCACAAAAAACGTTGGAGCAAAACCGCTTTTATGAAAAAATTCACTGAGACCCGAGAGAACCTTTCCAGGCGATGCCACTGGGTGCACTAACTCAGAGCACGTTGTTGGATGCAAGTTCCTTACCCCACGGGGAAAAGTGTATCCAAGAAAGCTCCCCTTTGTCCAGCCCAGTTGGGGGTTGGGGGGGGGGGAGGGGGGCGTGCCGCATAGTATCAAACTCAGGACGTTCTCATTTAATTTGCTGACTTTTTAAAGTATCAAGTACAGCTGTTGGTTTTTGTTCACGCTTATTCTTATAGTTCATTGAGATGATTGCATGATTTTTTTTTCTTTATTCTCTTACTGTGGTGAGTTGCATTGATTTTCCAAATTGAAAAGGCCTACCATTCTCAAAACGAGTCCCACTGGTCATGATCCAGTATCCTTTTTATAGTTTTCAACCATTTATTTTCTGAGGATTTTGTGCCTGTCCTTAGGAGGGATTTTGTTCTACACTAATTTGACCTGGTGATAGTTGACCTCCAAAGCCCGTAAGCCCTCCCCAGGGTATTGCTACATTTTATGGCAGGCTTGCCTATAGATTCTGATTGCTCTAATTTACAGATAACCCTCAGCACAAGGACCAGCCAGACACCTGAATGATTCCTCTTATATGGTAGCTTCTTTACAACTGCTCCTTGATGGAGGGGAGGGGAAGGGGAGCACATTTTCTGCCTGGAGAATCTATTTGAAAACATTTCTGTCTCGGAACAATGGAGCACTTTCTCCAAATAGAGCTAGTTTCCCCTGCCCGACGTTGCAATTGTAGAAATAGGGTTAAGTACATTCTACCAAGTCCTCAGTTCACCGCACAAGAAATCGTTCTTTGACGGTTACCAGCATGAAGGAAAAGGCAATACATAATAAAGGAGATCTCAGCACAGAATGCTTTCAAGTAAAATAAGAGCAAAATGCATTAATGAGAAATACTAATGCATATACAGCCCTGCAATTATTGTGATAATAAACAATAATTAATAAGCAGATGATAGAGGGAAATATGTAAGCTGAATGGGTGTGGGATGGCATGAGCAAATACACCCAAAGCATACATAGGCAGAGAAGATGTCTATGTACATATTTGTACAGGAACTATATCAAGTACAGAGTAGAGAATACAGGGAACAAAGTTGTGCATTCTTCTTAGCCATCGCCAAACACCTTGAAAGGCTGAGTCAGCTTAAGGGCTGAGAACCAAAGTCTCAAGGGACATCTAGGTCAATTGCCTTAACACGGTCCATAAAGACAATGTTCTACATTCTACACTGATGATAGCAACTGGGTTCTTAAAAGCCAGTAAGTGGCCCTCTGCGGTACCGCTATTGGTCTTTCCCAACTTATCAGAGAAAAATGAAAGAAATCAAAGACTGTAAGAAATGATTAGTCCAAAGATTCTTGCAAACCACACCTCTGCGCACCTGAGACCAGAACTGTATGATGCCCAGCCACCAATATCAGCTGCTGTGATCAGAATTACAACCTAAGATCCTAAACAGAGTGGGAGCAAAAACGTCAAACAAAATTCAAAATCGCAAAGACAAGCAGACATACTAGACTAATAAAGGAATGGGGCAGCCCCCATGGCTGTGCTTCTGGGACAGCCTCTGGCCTTGACCTGAACCCTCTCCTGTAAATCACCTTCCAACCACAAAAAAGACCTGAGAAGTAAACAGCCATAGCTATGAAGAAGATCACCTCAGAGCAGTCTACCAAACAGACCGTCGAGCAGCAGCATTTGCCCAAAGACAAATTTCCTGAGGCAGAAAGAGGCAGGATTGATGGACAAATGAAAACCATGGACTGAGAAGAGGGCTTTTACATTGAGGTGACTTGCAACTTAGATCAGAAAACAAAATATATGAATTGTTGAAAAGGAAACTAATTTGCTTCATCAACTTTCAGCCCACTCACAATAAAATGTTTAAAAAATATAAGTTGATTTAATTCTGTAAGACAACTAACTGTAATGCTAAATGCACTCACATTTATTCTATTTAATTAAATCTCCCAATTATAATAACAGATACCATTGGCATAAGTGAGAAAAAACATACCTGACAGTTGGCAAAGCTGATGCCCTGGGCTGAACCCTGGTGGCGCAGTGGTTGTGTGCGGGACTGGGGCCCACAGGGCTGACGATTCAAATTCAGCAGCAGCTCTCCATGAGCAAGGCTGGGCTTCCAACTCCCACCAGGGGGCAGTGATGCACACACACACACACACATACACACACACACAAAAACTGATCCCCTAACCCTGTAAATGATGCCCTGTGTTTGTATTTTCTAAAACAAATGTCCCTTGTTTTTATGTGTGCCACACCTTCTGCCTTCCCGCCGTCAGCTTGGTGACGTGCACCCACTTTTAGGATGTGCTTTCTTTCACTTCCTCTTCCGTCACTTCTTTGTTCTTGTAGATATCTTTGTTAAGACCTCACTTCCCTCTACTGAAACTTGTTATCTGTTCGCGGCACTCAGCTCCTTATTCCCTGCCCCCAACGCAGTGTCTGAAGCTAGTTAATAAGTATTTGTAGAAATGAGAAAATAATGTCTTATGTTGGGGAGAGAAAAGCCAACAAAATGGAAGTCCAGAAGGTGGTGTTCTATATGTCAACAAATACTCAGCCATTTAGCAGCAGAGTTTGAACAGATCCATTTTTCCTGCCTCTTCGGATTCAATATTATATCCTTAAATGATTTTTTATTTTGAATAAAAAATCTTTGTTTTTTTCACTTACAGATATTGATGATGTTAAGAAGTACAAACCGGGTTACTTGGAGGCTACACTTAATTGGTTTAGATTTTATAAAGTACCAGAAGGAAAACCAGAAAACAAGTTTGCTTTTAATGGGGAATTCAAAGACAAGGTGAGGTTGATCTTTTTTTTAAATGTACTTCCTGATATATATACAATATTTACTTTGTTTCAAGGGTTTTTATTGTGAATGTTCATTCATGTGTAGGTGGATTTAAAAGTATTTTTATGAATCTTCATAGTTAAAGGTATTATTTTTTCATTTTCTGTATATTTATTCCAGGAGATCTATATGAATCAGTGATGCTAAAAGCCTATTTATCTCATTCATGGCATAAAATGAAAGAATCTCATGGTTAGTCTAATTGTGCAAATTATACATGAAGGAAAACTCTCTTTCCACTTATTATTGGGTTACTTTGAGGCAGAATTGATGCAGGAGCAACAAGGGTTTTCTTGGGGTGAGGGTTGTTATTTGAGAGAGAAACTTTTCCTCCCATAAAACTGTCACGGAGTTCCTACAACCAACCTCTTGATTCTAAATCATAACAGTAATCGGAGTAATTTGGTTTAGATAGTCTTTTAGACCATATATACATTATATATATATATATTTTTTTACATATCTTAAGAACTCCCCCACCCCAGCCAAATTTAGTCAGTCTCCTTCTTCTAAAGCAGCAGTAGACTTTGACTTTGAGAGGTAAATTTCTCATTATGAGATTTACATCTCAGTTTCCAAAATGCTTTTTCTTCATTATCATAATGTCTTTCATTTTGGGTGCAAAAGAAGGGAAGTAATTTATAAGTTGTAAGTTAAAGTACTTTAAGTTCCATTTGGGAGGAAATCTATTCCTTTTATATTGGGGGCTCATATTCATGTCACTATTCATACACACATTGCACACTTGTACAGTTGTTGCCATCCTCATGCTCAAGACATTTGCTTTCCACTTGAGCCCTTGGTATTGCTCCTCATTTTTTTCCCTGCCTCCCCGCCTCCCTCACAAACCCTTGATAATTTAAAAATTATTCTTTTTTGTCATGTTTTACACTGTCCGCTGTCTCTCTGTTGTCTGTCCCCCAGGGAGGGGGTTATATGTAGACACTTGTGATGGGTTCCCCCTTTCTGCTCCACCTTCCCTCCACCCTCCCAGTATCACCACTCTCTCACCACTGGTTCTGAAGGGATCATCTGTCCTGGATTCCTTGTGTTTCCAGGTCCTATCTGTACCAGTGTACATTGTCTGGTCCAGCCGGCTTTGTAAGGTAGAATAGAGACCATGATAGGTGGGGGGTGGGGGGGGGAGCATTAAAGAACTAGAGGAAAGTTGTTTATTTATTCATTGCTACGCTGCACTCTTCACCTTCTAGGAGCAAATCTTAAAGAATTTTCTACCAGTTTTCCTTAAAAATATTTGAATTAAGAGTGGTACAGTAATTATTTATTTGCTTTGTCCCCTATCTTTGTTATAGGTCAATGCACATCAGAAGATAATATTTCTCTCTAACTCTTCTTCACATAATTCTTTGATTTATAGCATGTCAACATGATAGTTTTGTCATCCTTGAGGGACTGAAATCTTGTTCCTTTTCAATGGGTGTTGACTTAGGCAACAAAAGAAAAGCTAAAGGCATAAAATCAGGGCTTTGGGGTGGACAAAATAAGGTCTCTCAATAAAATTTTCTTAGGACAGACTGCTGTCCTCTAAAGATGAGCCTTGTCATGATGGAAAACACTTTAGCCCTGCTTTCCTGGTCTTTTTCTTGTCAGTTTATCTCTTAGTTTTAAAAGTTTTTTGATAATAAGTCCTATAATATGTATGTATAGGGCTGAGCCCCGGTGGCGTAGTGGTTGTGTGCGGGACTGCGGCCCACTGGGACGGAGGTTCAATTCCAGCAGTGGGGCTGGGCCTCCTACTCCCACCACCGGAGAGCAGTGATGCCCCCCCCCAAAAAAATGTATGTATAAGGTGCCACCTACAAGATTATATCATATTCCCCCATTATATCCCATTTTAAAGATGAAAAACAGGATTTATTGAAATCACATAAATGAGGAAGCTAGAATTTATACTTTGGTTTGCCTGGTTTTAGAGTTCATATTCTTAATAGGCTATTGTAGCTATAGTAGTTGGCAATACTTCTATGTTGTTATATAATTAAAGAAGGATGAAATTAACAGTGTAATTGCTATTTTTTTTTGGTTCATGATTAGGCTTTTGCCCTTGAAGTTATTAAATCTACTCATGAATGTTGGAAAGCATTGCTCACGAAGAAATGTGATAGAGGGGCCATAAACTGGTAAGCATTTGTCTTTTCTGTGTAATTTTTTAATTTATAAGATAGTCCTTCAGAACTTTCCCCAGGCCGATCCCACACTGGTTCCCTCTGTTGCATGTCATGCAGTCACCATCCTCCCGGAAGTCCCTCTAATTTATAAAACAGTCATATAACATCACTCAGATCGGATTTCAGGGGCAGGGGGAACTTTTTTCCATTCAAAATGTGCTGACACAACTCTTATTTAAAGAGAATTACTAAGCTCTTGGTAATATCATGCTAGTTCTTGAGAGTGAAATTAGAATGAAAAGCTAGAAATGTTCCTATTTCATAAGGGACTGACAAGCAGATAGTTGGTTATAATACATTATGTTCTCCTACTCCACCACCAGAGGGCAGTGATGCCCCCCCAAAAGATACGTATGTTAACTACAAAGTACAAAGGTGGAACATTAGTGATTTTCAGCATGCAAATAGTTATTTTATTTAACTACCATATCACTTCCTCATAAGAACAAACAGAGCGCCATGTCCAACGTGATATGAATTCTGGCTTGGTTGGCAGGTGAATCAAACAATACACAGCACTAACATTTTGTTTAAAAATATTAAAAATATTTAAATGTACACTTTTTCACCACTCTTTGGACATAGGTCTAAGACTTTTTCTGAGTGCTCATTCACTGATGAAGTTTCATATTTTTCTTAAAATTTAAATCTACGCTAAGAAAACTCAGGTTATTTAAAAATTTTTAAAAATCAAACCCATCCCAGTGATTGTGAGTCATAGAGAGCCTTAGAACAAAGTTGTACTGCTCAATGGGGTTTCAGGACACTAAATCAGCGGTTCTCAACCCATGAGTTGCGACCCCTGTGGGAGTCAAATGACCCTTTCACAGGGGCCACCCAATTCATCGCAGTAGCAAAATAACAGTTATGATGTAGCAGCAAAAATAATTTATGGTGGGGGGGGGGCAGTCACTACAACACGAGGAGCTATATTAAAGAATCTTGGCATTAGGAAGGTTGAAAACCACTGCTCTAAATCTCTAAAGGGAAAATATCCTTTTTAGGTGTAGTGGGCCCATCTCTCTCCCGGGAGTGGCAGATAGGTTCAGACTGCTGACATTCTAACTAGCAATGCAGCTGTTAACCACCATGTCCCTAGACTCCTCCTGACACAAAGACCATATTCTCTAGTTATCTGAGGAAAGAATGGCTTGCTGTTTGCTTTCTTACTTATTTCCTCTTTTATATATATATAGAGAGAGAGTTTTGATCTCTTCAGAGTTTTAACTCAATTTGTCAATGGTTTTGTTTTAATACTATTTATGATACACTGTATTTTTCAGACCATAAGATGCACTTGACTATAAGATACAACTGACCATAAGACACACCAGTTTTTAGAGCAGGAAAACAAGAAAAAAAATGCTCTAGACCAAATAGTACCAGTACACTAAAATGTTCCGAGATATCACACCTTTGGATCAGAAGACGCACCCTCATTTTTCTCCCACTTTTGGAGGTTAAAAAGTGCATCTTATGGTCTGAAAATTACAGTAAAATATATTGAAGGTGACTATATTTTTATTTCTTATGGTTTCTCTTAATTTCTTAAAATATACTGCAGTAGTGATTAACACCCCCACTCAAATGAGCACACCCACTCATTTCAACTTGCATTCACAATTTATATCACAGTCGTTCTGTTAGTTTACCGGTAGCATTACCTTAAGGGGGTGGGGGTGGGGGGATCTGAAGGTCCATTTTTCTTGCCCTGTAAACCTCACGGGAAGAAGTTCTCTGCAGGGCAGGGCCTATGCAGATATTAGTGTTTTAAAGTTTTCTAGGTGCTTCTGATGAGTCTTTCTGCTTAGGAACTACTAATAAAACCCAGGCATCTCATGGAAAAACTCCCAAGACCTTTCAAGATATGGCCTGTTACTGTCTAACCTCCAGTTTCATCACTTCTTGGCTCTTTTTTTTAAAAACATTTTATTGGGGGCCCATACAGCCCTTATTGCAATCTATACGTCCATCCATTACATGTCATGCACATTTGTACATTGGTTGCCCTCATCATTCTCAAAACATTTGCTTTCTGCTTAAGCCATTGGTATTAGCTCCTCATATTTCCCCTCCCTCCCCTCTTCCCTCTCCCTCACGAACCCTTGATAATTTATAAGTTATTATTATTTTGTCATTTTGTACACTGTCCAATGTCTCCCTTCACCCACTTCCGTGGTGTCCGTACCCCAGGGAGGAGGTTCCATGTAGATCCTTGTGATCACTTCGTAACCCTCCATTCAAGCTCTGGCTTCCCAGTTCCTCCGCATATCTCTCACACTGGACGCGTCCGTTAGGCCTTTACCCATTACTTTGCCCTGATTGTCCTCCTTCCCTAAGCTGGCTGCCGTACTCATTTTTGAAGACTTTAGTTTGACTTCACGTTCTCAATGAATCTTTCCTGTTTACTCCTGCCCCTGGCTACTTTAGGTGGCAGTCCTCTCTGTATTTCTTGCTTTTGTTCTTGTTGTTGTTGTTGTTGCATTTACCACAACAGCCAAATCAAACTCACTGCCTTTGAGTCAACGCTGAGTCATAGTGCGAGTCCCCCTCCCCCTGTACGTTTCTGGGACTGTAACTGTTTATAGCCTTGCTCCCTTGGGGCGCAGGTAGTTTCAAACTGTCAACCATGCAGATCACAGCCCAGCATGTAGCCACCGGGGCTTCTCCTCAGCATTGACCGCAGTTACGCTAAATAATTAGCTTACATGTCTGTCTTCTCTAGAACATAAATTCCGTGAGAACAGATGACTAATAAAGCTTTCTTCTTCATTTTAATATTTTTCATGCCTGGAACAAAGTAAGCCACTTATTGGCAGTTTAAGTTACCTTGAATTATATTTTAAAGTCAACAAGTATCTGTTATCTTTTTTGGTCCAGATAGACTCTTTTTTTTTTTTCAGATAGACTCTTTTGTTTTTAAAGGTAGTACATTTATGAAACTAGTTAATTGGTACTTTGAATAATTGATTAACTCACAAGTTATATATCCTTTTAGCAGAGAAGGATTCATCCTAAGAAAACTTTAAACTCTAAGAACTATACAGATTTTTTTCTGTCTGAACATAATTTTTTTATTTTAAAACTTTGTTTCTTGAATGTTTTCCGTTTTAAAAGTCATAATTTAGTTATTTATCATTTCTTTGGTTATAGTTTTTAATTGCAGCAATTTTTCTGTTTAAAAGATTATATATAACTCTGACAGAATTATTTTTCAAAGTTACAAATGTAGCCATATCATTTTTATGCTTAAAAACTCCGAGTGGGCGCCCACACTTACAGGATTTCATCCAGCTCCTCTGTGTATGGAATAACATGTCCAAGGCTCCTCTGCAGCCTCGTTTGTCCCTTTCTCTCCACTGTCTCTTCTTCGTGGACTCCTGCTTCCTCTTAACGTTTGAACATCACCAGGCAGAGTTTGTGTTTCTTCTAGCCTGTGTTCTTATCACTCTGACACATCCTGATAGGTAGAAGGCTGGCTGATCTGTCGGTCTTTAAATTGAGTTTGTGCCTTGGCATTTAGCAATAGGATTACACATAGAACTAGTAGTTGAATCATGTTTACTGAATGAAGAAATATTTCCAGTACTACTTTCACATTGTTTAGGTCTCATTTCTTTTTTTTTTTTTTTTTTTTTTTTTTTTTTGGCATCACTGCTCTCCGGTGGTGGGAGTAGGAGGCCCAGCCCCACTGCTGGAACTGAACCTCCGTCCCAGTGGGCCGCAGTCCTGCGCACAATCACTACGCCACCAGGGCTCAGCCCTAGGTCTTGTTTCTTTCTGCCTTCCTAGAGATAGATATAGTTAATCTGGTACTTGGTACTGCTGGTACATAGTTAAAGCTTCCGTTGTTTTGACTCTGCCATTTTTTATACAAGCCCTAATGGTTACAGACCAAAATAATTGTCATCCTCATCTAAACTTTTATTCTCCTTATTTTTTTTTTCCTTTCTCAACTACTTTGCTTTAGACTGAAAGCCTTGAAAAAATCTGTATTCGGAGGAGTTTTTAAAGCTGCTTGTTGGTGTGGGCCTCTGTCTACATTGAGCTTTGTTTGGATTGAGGAAAAGCACTTTCCCTTTACTAAGGTTGGCTATTCCTGAGGCATTCTACTCCCATAAAGAGCCCCAGTCTCAGAATCCCACAGGGCTGCTCCTCCTGCCTGATACGGTTGCCAGAACTCAGCAGCAACTTGATGACAGTGACTTTGAGTATTTGTGTGTGTGTTTGGCTAGTATGTAGAAGTAATTTTCTCTTTCTACTTCTCTGTATTTATTCAGTTTGTTCTGTTGTATACCTATTACTGTGCTTTGGTTTTCAAATGTAATTTGGCTTGGCTGCATCCAAGCAGTTTCAGTATTTCTGATTCTTCACTATCATTCCACACCTACTTATTTTGGTCAACAAGGTTGTTTACAGGTCGATATAACTGAGAAACTTAAAACAAAATCGGTGAGATTTTTATTATAAAGAGGAGAGCAACACGTTCTTTTTAGCAGTTATTTTTAATCCCAGGGATAGTAAGTATGCCAGCTCAGTCACTCATTCATTATATAATATTACCGCTTTTTTTTCCTTGTAGCCATTAATCCGGATGTCAGAGCTATGACAATTTTAGAGATTATAAACACTGTAGTTCAAAAGTATATTCCCAGCAACTGAGAAATATCTCATGCATCACATGTGTTTTTTTAATCAATGCAATAAATCTAAATCATTTTTTGAAAATCAATTGTATATAAGGCTCGTTCAGAGTAAATACAAACATGTTTGTGACATACCTTCAAGCATTGGAAGTATAACTGACTTCATTAAATCCCAGGGCAAGCATACCTATGTTATGTATGCATGTTTACGTAAAACAATCTCCATGAAAAAGTCCAAAGTGTTTTCAGGCATTATAATTGCTAGTATAAGATTTAATTGAATAAATTGTCAAAGGACATGATTATCTTTCTTCTTTTATATTGGTATGTCATAGAAGACGCTCTTAAGTTCATTTGTAGAACTGTAAGTAAAATATATATATAGCTATAAAATCATAGAAGTCTTTAACCTAAATATCAAAATATGAGGCCATTGTACTCAACATATCCTATATTCTTTTAAAGGCAATGAATGCTTTCATCTTGTTAATCCTACCCTGAAAAATTCTGTGTTCTTCAATTTAGTCCATATCCAAATGGCAATTTGCCCATCATCAAGGCTTTTACCATGTGTCCTTTTTAAATGTTGTTCAGTTTTGAGAATGAAAAGTCTGAACAGGCAAGATCAGAGTGCTGGGTGAGTCTGGCACGCCTTCCCAGTGAAATGGTCCTAGAGCAGCCCATGCTGTCCTCAAACAACAAGCAGATATACATTGTCATGGTAGAAACCATTCTTCCATGCAACTTTCCTAGCCTTTATCTAACCAATATGTTTGCAGTTCTTTAAAGACTTCTTCCTACTGTTTCTCATGATTCTCCTACGATCCATTGAGGAAATACCAAGATTACCCTTTGGGGTCCCCAAAGGAAATCAGCATAACCTTCTGAGCTTTTGAGGGCACCCTAAGAGCCTAAGAGAAGTGTATACCTGAAAAGAACTTGTCACCAGCCATCAGTAACCACAGAGACATGCTTAACATGTCCTGTTTGGAATAAGCCCGTGCCTGTACGAACCAGAACAGACTTTTTGACGAACCCTGGCATCCGTCATCCCACTCCTTTCTTTTCCTTGTGATTGCTAGGTGCCATGCAGTCAGTTCTGATCCACAGGGGCCTTGCATGCAACAGCCCCGTCCCGCACCATCTTCTCCATTGTTCTGATGCCCGAGCCTGTGGCTGCAGCGCCACCCGCCCATCTTGCGCACTCTTCATGCTTGAGACAGCGAGAGTGACAAATGACAGCCAGTTAGCTCATCTCGGTCTTCACAAACTACTTGTCAAGAATGTATTGGAGATGTTAAAAACTGGTCTTGATATTTTAAAAACCTTACAGTTCTGATTTCCATATTGTCTCACTTTTTATTTGGTTGATTTCTTTGTCTGTGAGCATTCACTGTGACTTTGTAAAAAGGGTTACCAGAGTCAGCAGGTAAAAATTTACGATAGCAACTAAATTTAAATTTCAAAATGACAGTTTTTAAATGTAAGCTCCATACCATATTTGGGATTTCAGGAAACAATTTATTGGTTATCTTAAATTTAGATTCATCGGGGTGCCTTGTAGTTCATCTGGCAACTCTGCTTTCATCATCGTTCACCTCAAATTTCGAAGGCATCTTTTGCTTCAACTTAAGTTATAATGTTAAAGTCACTGAGTAATATATATTTGGCACAGATTATGCTTTCTTCAGAGGACCAGCATTTGAGATTTGGCAAGGCATAAGGATTTGCCTAATCCTTTTAAAATGTATTTTTGACTTTTATTAAGGAAACATTTGACTTAAATACCCTACATTTCTTAATTTGTGGCCTATGTAAACATGGGTTTTGAAAAAATGAATATAAAAAACCGTAGCCTTAAAAATGGTAGTTTAAACTTTAATCAGATTTATTCATGCCTAAAATTACAATAGACATCACATGTTGAGTCTACATGGAAACCAAATAAGTAGTTACTATAATTTCATTACTGTATACACAGTAATTACAAGCAATATTTAAAAGTTAAGTAGAGAAAAATTTTAATCACAGATAACACAAATTCCTTATGAACTGATTATGAAATAAATGTGGTGATATATATTCCTAAGTTTAACTTGAAGGTGGAACTAGGTGTATGTTTGTTTCCTCTCTATATAATCCTCTATATATTATTTGGGGACCTACTAATCACTTCATTTTTAAAAATTATTTGGCTTTAACTCTCTTATCTACTATCTCATTCTATATCTTAATCTGCTGGTTCCTTTAAATCAGTTTTCTGCAGTTGAAAAGAATGGCACCTTTGCTTTCATTGAAAAAGGAAATATGTAATGGGTGGTAGCTTGCTTATAGACACAAGAAAGGCATTTGAATTGATAGAGACTTTACTAATCAGTAAAGGAACTGCTATTCTTATGCTTGTGGAATTTCCCGACTTTGAAGAAAACACACCGTTTTTATTTGCATAGTTTCTTACCACTTTGCGCTCTTAATCTCCCATACTTGTCTGAGAGAGGTTCTGCAATGATTGTCAGTGGCCAACTACAATGTCTTTCACTTGATTTTGCCAGAAAATTCCTCCTATAGTCACCATTCTGTAGGTTAAACTTGATTCCCTTTTTCTCCCATAAAGATGAAGCATAATTGTGATATAGTTCATTTTGTTCCTAACACACCAGGAAGTGTTAGTGGGGGGAAATGTGACCAGCATTCTGTCTTATGGGGCAACTATACTTTGTCAGCTCAATGACGGGGTGTGGTTTGGGTGGTGATGACTAAGATGCTGTGTAATGTCATTTTAAAAATTGCTTTTAATTCTGAAGCATAAAATTCTATGCCTTTGTAATGATACCCGAAGACTGTCCTACTTTTATATTCTTCCCGTGCCTTCTTCATTAGCTGTATTTATTCAGACATTGCACAAGAGTATTTGGAGTTGGTAAATTTGAGCAATTACTCCTGATTTGTCTTGCTAAATAATAACATTATCTTTTCTTCAGCACTAATGTGCAAGTGTGTGATAGCCCTTTCCGTTGCACTGAAGAGGAAGCAAGATCCTTAGTTGAATTGGTAAGTGATAATTTTCCAAGACATCTTTTGGTCTTATCAATATCATGGGGAATCTTCAAAACCTAACAGAAAAATATGCCATTTTTAGACAGATATGAAAAGGAAAACAGTATAAAAATCAACTTGGTTATTGCTTTTGTTTTGTTTTCTTTAAATCAAGGGAATTTAAGTAAAAAGCTGTAAGCCTTTTAGTTGATACTTAAAAATAATTTTTCAGAACACATTCATCATTCAACTAATATTATATGTTGCTGTTTTTCTTCACATACCCAATTTGTTGTTTTCCATGTGTATTTGCGCTCCTCTGTATCCATGAATTATCCCTACTGTCATCTAAGTCTGAGTTCAAGAAAATGAAATACATAAGGCTTGCCACACCCCCCCTCCCCATTCTTCTCCTTGATGATTTCTTGGTTTCATTTCATTTAGTTTGGCTATCTCATTTTGTTAATATGTAAAAAAATAAATCATTTTATTGAAATTTTTGCAGCTCTTGAAACCATCCATACATCTATTGTATGAAGCATATTTGTACATGTGTTGCCATCATCATTTTCAAAACATTTTCTTTCTACTTGAGCCCTTGGTATCAGCTTCTCTTTTTACCCTCCCTCCCTTGTTGTGAAATTTTGATAAATTATAATTATTTTCTCATTTTGTTACTTGATAAATCACAATTTTTACATAGCTTATTGATAATGCTGCTTAGAGTCCACTGTGACTTTGTATTAGATGTATCATTGATTTGGAAGCCAGTAAGTAAAAAAGAAAAGTTAGATGCTTGACTGCTACTTAGGAGGTCAGTTGGAACCCCCAGCCACTGCACAGCAAAAGACGTGGCAGCCGATGCCATAAAGGTGACAGCCTCGAAGCCTCATGGGGAAATCCTATTCTGTCCTTTCTTGCTTTCTTTTTTTTTCTTACTGGTTTTATTCACATACATAATTCAGTGGTTTTACTCTGCTGTAGTGATATTGTGAGTTATAATTGATTTGATGGCAAATATCAGTGACAAATAACAAAGCCCATCTTCAAATGAACAAGTAACATTTCTTTATTAATGTATTCAGGAGTGATCTTATAGGTTAGAAAGGTATGCATCTAATTGTTTTACCCAAAATAGAAAACTTGTGAAGTACAAACTAGTGAATTTTGTTCTTTACTTGAATAACAATGAGAATATTCATTACAGCTGCTTTGTATTTATTTCTTTCCACTAATTCACAAGCTGATTAATGATTGGCTGCTAAGTAGTAGGAATCTAGATTATGGGCATGCAGGCTTGGTTTTATGTGTAATTTCACTGTTACAAATTTGTTAAATCAAAATATTACCCTACAGCAAAGCCCACAATGAAGAAGCATACCAACCTGGGTAATTATGAGGTATCAATGAGATCAAGTATCAGGGATCAAAGACCCAGAACAAAAAATCATATCAATATGAATAAGAGGGAGGGTGGAGTGGAGACCCAAAGCCCATCCATAGACAGTTGGACTTCCCTTTAAAGAAGTTCTGGTCACAAGGAAGAGATGAGTCAGGGTGTAGTATAGCAACAATGAAACATACGACTTTCCTCTAGTTCTTTAATGTTTCCTCTCCCTCACTGTCATGACCCTAATTCTACCTCACAAATCTGGCTAGACAAAGCATGTACACTTGTACAGATAAGAGTTCACAACACAGGGAATCCAGGACAGATAAACCCTCAGGAATAATAATGAGGGTAGCAGTACTAGAAAGGGAAGGTGAGGGGAAAGGGGAGAACCAATCACAATGATCAACATATAGCCTCCTCCCAGGGGGACGAAAAACAGAAAAGTAGATGAAGGGAGACAGTAATTTGTGTAAGACACGAAAAAAATGATTTATAGATTATCAAGGTTCTTGAGAAAGAGGGGAAATGAGCTGATACCAAGGGTTCAAGTCGAAAGAACATGTTTTGAAAATGATGTCAGCAACATATATACAAATGTGCTTGACACAATGGATTGTGATAAAAGTTGTATGAGCCCCTGATAAAATGATTTTAAATAATAATAAAAGTTGCCCTGTTAGCAGCTTCACCAACTATCTATATATGTAGTTTAGTTTAGGTCACATTTTATTGAAAAGATATCGTTAACTTGTAATGATAAATTCTTTGTGCTCACAATGTTTTACTCCTTTATTTTTCATATCTTCAGATGAAACACATGAAAATGTTTGAATCAGAGTTATTTGGGTATCTAGTTACAGACATTTCTATTTGCCTTATCCTGAATTTCAATGCACTATGAATTGTTAGTTGTCCTTTCTTTGTTCAAAATAGCTCGTAACTTAAGGTGCCAAATTTATCTGTAAAATTTGGCCATATTCAGACCATATCATTGTATGGAAACAATGAGTTATAAGCCACAAAGGTAAGACCCTTGACAAATTACAATAATAAGAAGAGTGCCCAACTGATGTTACATTGGTTCTGTCTGGGAGATGGTAAATATCTCTGATGTCTGATGAAATCAAAAGGAGATAGTAATTGATATTGTTAGCACCCATTGAGTAGATTTGGTGAAATTTTAAGGTAGTTTTTAAATATACACAGAAAAGAAACACACTGAACTCGTGAGTGATTGCTAGAACTGTGGCATAACGCCTATAGAACTCAAAGACCAAACTCTCTGCCGTCAAGTCAAGACTGGCTCCTAGCACCAAAAGGACAAGGTGGGTCTGACCCTGTGTGTTTCTGGGACTGGAACTTTACAGGAGTAGAAAGCCCCGTCCTTTTCACGTAGATTGGCTCGTCATTTCGAACTGCTGACCCTGTGGTTAGCAGCCCAACGCATAACCGCTATGTACATCACACCCCCAAAACTCGCTGCCATTGAGCAATGCTTAGAGCAACCTCTAGGGCAAGGTAGACTGCCCTGTGAGTTTCCGACACTGGGACTGTTGGCAAAAGTAAAGCCCCGAGGGGCTTATACTTGCAAGCTACCGATCTTTTCAGTCATTTTATTGGAGACTCATACAGCTCTAATCACAATATATACATGCATACTTTGTGTCTAATCACAATATATACATGCATACTTTATTTACGTCTTTTTAAAGGGGAGGAGGAGCTCGTACAACTCTTAACAACCCATCCATGCATCCATTGTGTCGAGCACATGTGTTCATTTGTTACCATCCTCATTCTCAAAACATTTGCTTTCTACTTGAGCCCTTGGTATCAGCTCTTCATTTTCCCCCCTCCCTCCCTCATGAACCCTTGATAATTTATAAATTATTATCATTTTGTCATGTTTTACACTGCCTGACATCTCCCTTCACCCACTTTTCTGTTGTATGTCCCCCAGGCCAGAGGCTATATGTAGATCCTTGTAATCAGTGCCCCTTCCTACCCCACCCTCCCTCCACCCTCCCAGTATCGCCACTGTCACCACTGGTCCTGAGGGAGTCATCTGTCCTAGATTCCCTGTGTTTCCAGATCCTGTCGATACCAGTGTATATCCTCTAGTCTAGCCGGTTTTGTAGACTATACTAGGTAGAACTGGGATCATGATTGGGGAGAGGCATGGGGGAGAAGCATTAAAGAACTAGAAGAAAGTTGTATGTTTCATCTTTGCTACATTGCACCCTGGTTGGATTGTCTTCCTCCCCACGAGTCTTCTGTAACCAAACCATGTTATTTTCAATGGCTTCATGTACATGAGAAAGCTGAATAATGAAAAAGAGAAGAATCAGTGCCTGTGAATGATGGTGTTGTAGAAAATATGGACTGTATCTTGGTACTGGCAGAAGAATGAAGAAATCTGTCGTGAAAGAAATACAGCCAGTGCTGAGCCCCGGTGGCGTAGTGGTTGTGCGCGGGACTGCGGCCCACTGGGATGGAGGTTCGATTCTGGCTCCCAGGAGCAAAGGCTGGGCCTCCTACCCACCACCAGGGCAGTGATGCCTAAAAAAAAAAAAAAAAATGAAAAGAAAAAGAAATACAGGCAGAAGAAGCTCCTTAGTCACAATGATGGGGAAATTCAGTCTCATGTATTTTAGACAGGTTATACAAGGACTCAGTCCCTTGAAAGGGATTCATGCTTGATAAACTAGAGGTTCCCTGCAAAGGAAAGCAGTCCACAATGAGATGGATTGTCACAGTGGCTGCAATGGTGGACTAAAAAATAGAAGTGGTTGTAGCCTGAAGCAGTACGGCAGGACTCCATTCTGCTGTGTGTAGAGAGTTGCTGGAATCTGAGCTGGAATCTTCTCCATGACAGCAACACGGAACATTTGACTGAAAATATCACCGAATGTTATTAGGCTCCACTTATAGGCTCGGAGCACATAGAGCCAAGGGAAAGAATCACAACCTTTCTCAAGGAATTATCAGGACTATCCCGGGTACACATCCCAGCCGCCTCAGGGATTTTAAAACACTTAGAAGCTGGGACCCAGGCCAAGTAGAGAAACTACACTCCTGCTCAACTATAATCAAAGTATCATGGCTCTTCCATAATGCTCTGAACCTAACAAGAGAGAATAATGATGACATACATCTTTTTTAAATCCTTTTATTGGAGACTCATCAACTCTTATCACAATCCATACATAGGACAATTGTGTGTCAACCACATCTGTATATCCACTGCCTTCATCATTCTCACAGCATTTGCTTTCCCATCTAAGCCCTAGGCATCGGTTCATTTTTCCCCTCCTCCCCATAACCTCCCCCTTCTATAAACCCTTGATAACTTATAAATTGTTACTACTTTATCATATAGCACACTGTCTGATGACTCCCTTCCCCCACCTCCCTCTGCCTGTACCCCAAAGAAGAAGTTATATGTAGATCTCTGTATTTGGTTCCCCCTTTCTACCTCACTCTTCCTCCACCCTCCAAGTGCTGGCACTCTCATGACTGGATTCCCTATGTCTCTTATTGGTGTCAGTGCATATCCTCTGGTTCAGCCAAACTTGTAAGGTAGAATTGGGACCATGATTGTGGGAAGGAGGAAGCAATGAAGAACTAGAGGAATGGTGTATGTTTCATCATTGCTATACTGCAGCCTAGCTAGTTTATCTTCTCCCTGCAACACCTCTATAAGGAGAAATCCTTTGTCTACAGCTGGACTTTGGGTCCCCAACCTGCACTCCCCCCTCATTTACACTAATAAAATTTTTAGTCCCTTGATGGACGACATACATTTTTAAAAGTTAAAAACTTCCTGTGGTGTACACGTTCACCATTCAGGGGGGTGGGGGGTGGGGATTTCAGAAAGCTCATAGAAAATGTGAATTAAATGATAATGGAATATCGTGAACTTTTGAAGCCCCCACATCTAAAATCAGGATAGAATGGTCACATCTCAGCAGCCTCTGTCGGATTTTGTTTTTTTCCAATCAGTGAAAGAAGAGTAATGATCATGATTTCTCTGTGCGAGAGGTGAGGTGGGATTTGTACACTTCTAGATACCACTCTGTGCATGCCAGGAGACTAGAAGTCCAAAATTAGGGTGCCACCTCTAGGGGAAGACTTGCTCTCTGTGTCTGCTCTTGTAGAAGTTCCCTGTCTCCTTACAACATGTAAGAGCTTGCTGTTCCTTGAAGACCTCCGTGGTTCTGCACATCATTCCCCCCTTTGGGGTAGGTGGTTGTCAGCACAAGGTCACTGAGTCCAATGGATATGCTCTACTTTTAGCTCTTCTTCTGTGATACTTGGACCCTTTCTTCTCTACTGTTTTACGGCCTGTAAAATAAGACAATGAAGGCGCAATCCCAAGGGAACTGCCCTTATATCAAACTAGGGGTATGACTGGAAGAAAGGTTTTGCATCCCACCCTAGTCCTTTCAGAACTGATTGGCTGATAATGTCAAACCCCATGATGAGGGATGTTCAATTTATTGCATAACTCCAAAACACTGAGAAATGAGTCCAGTCCATGAGTTCTAACATTAAAAGATTCCATAACGAAAAGATTGAACACTCAAGGAGCATCAAAAGTAGATATGAAGACTACACAGGATTGCTGCTCCAAAGATTACATTCAACCATTTCAGGAGGTAGCATGTTTTCAAAATCTGAAGTCCAAGCTTCCTTTAAGAAGGTGCTGGTGAAAAACAATGTGCTCTGATGGAACACCACTGGAGAGATACGACACTGGAAGGGCTCGTTTGTCTTTGCCAAGAAATGCGGAAGATAACTACTTGTTTACCCGTCTGGAAGATACCCAAATTTGCTCCCCTTTCAAAGAAAGATGATCCAGCAAGATAAGGACATTTTCAACCCATGTCAGTATGGCATGCATACTAGAGCTTATACACAAGGTAATTCAAAAACAATTGCAAGAGGATATCAACAGGAACTGCCAGAGGAGGACATAGAATGAGAGATTTCATTGTTAACATCGGATGACACTTGGATGAAAGCAGAGAATGCCAGAAAGATGTTTATCTGCCTTTTATTGACTGTGCAAGTCATTCAACTGCGTCATAACAAAGTAAAGGATAACATTGCAGAAAAAGAGAATTGTGGAGCTTTACATTGTGCTGGTGTGGAGCCTGTACATAGGTCAAGAAGCAGAACAGAGGGATAATGCATGGTCTAAAATTTGAGATGTGCATCTGGCTTTTATCTTTTCCCGGTATTATTCAGTCGGCATGCTGATGCACTAATCCGAGAAGGTGGGCTCTCTGAAGGGGAAACGGCATCAGAATTTGGGGAGGAAACATCAGCAATTTGTGATGGGCAGATAACACAACCTTGCTTGCTGAAAGTGAGGAAGCCTTGAAGCACTTTCTGTTGATCATGAAGATCAAAGTTCCAGCCTTAAGTATGAATTACTCCTCGACATGAACTATGCAAAAACCCTCACAAGGGTACTACTAAACATGATGGAGGAATGATAGAAGTTATCAAGGATTTCATTCAGCCCATGGAAGCAGCAGTTTAGAAAACAAATAATATACTGCACTTGGCAAGCTTACTGCAAAAGACTTTTCAAAAGCAAGATGTCACTTTGAGGACTAAGGTATGGCTGACTATCTCCTCATTTTCAGTCACCTCTCTATCCATGTGAAAGCTAGACAATGAATAAGGGAAGTCAACAAATTTATGCCTTTGCCTTATGATATTGACAAAAATATTAAATTATTTCAATGAACTATCAGAAAAATAAGTAAATCTGTCTTGGAATAAGTACAGCTGGAATGATCTTTAGAAGCAAGACTAGTGGAACTTCATCTTACGTGTTTTGGGCATGTTTTCAAGAGGAACTTCATGGTAAAGTAAAGGATCAATGAAAAAGAAAAAAAATCTTTAATGAGATGGATCAATACAGTGGTTTAACAATGAACTCGAACATAACAATGATTGTGAGGATGACATAGGACCAGGCAGTGTTTAGTTCTGTTGTAAATGAGTTATCATGAGTTATCAATTGAATGGCACCCAGTAATATAACTAT
>PVJH01033804.1:0-21228 GCA_004026705.1 Nesogale talazaci | reverse complement strand
CCCACACTCAGCTCCTGGAACCTCCCCTTCCCTCCCTCTTCCCCTCCCCTCCAGACCCGTCACCCCTCCCTCCCCACCCCTAGAGGATTAATATTATAGCTACCAAACTGAATTCATTTCTCAAGCATTAGATTGAAAAAAAAAATTTAAAGATCTCAATTCATTTTCCTTCTGGCATTTTTTCTTAGTTTGACTTCTTTTGACTTAGCGTTCACCATGTAGCTGCTTTAACGTATAGGATTTTGGCAAATGTGACACAAGGAATGTCTTAATGTCTGCATTCACACCGAGACTTGTTGTTCCTGCCCATTGCCAGTGTTATGAGAAATTTCCTGTATAACTTGCAGGAAGGGGTGTACATGGAACAGAGGCAGTGGCCAGGTCATCTAAACCATAACCTGTCATGATCAATTAGGTTTGTTATGTGAAAATTAAGGTCAAAGATAAATAATGTGAATCCTTTGTTTCTACTCTGCGAACTACTTGGGGAAAAGTCCTATTAATTCCTGCATGAATTTTATTTTCTAACTTTGAAAAATAATGGAGTGACTGGCTGTGGCAGTCATGTTCTTATGTCAATTTCATGATTGAAATGTAGGGGTGGAGTCTAGCCTGTTAATCTGGAGATAGCCGTTGAGTAGCCAATGAGGCCTCTATGTGGGCATGGCTTTCTCCTGATATGTCTGGGAAATCTCGCAATATTTCCCTCATGAAGATGAGATGTTGTCTTCCCCAGTTGTTGAGAGTTAGTCTGAGAGACGAGGAATCACGGACAAGACAAGATGGCAGCATCTGAGAAGCTGGAGGAGCCGGCGGAGAGTCCACACGGCTTTGCCCTGATGGAGCCAGACCTCTGAAGTTGGGGTGGCCACATGGAGAACTCTGTCAGCGATGAGTTGTTTCTGCCACCACGGGATGCTGTTGATGGACCCTGAGCCTTGGAAGCGAGGAGCCATGGGGAGACCCCTGCCGGCACCAGGACTGTGCAACTTTGTGAGTCAGAAGGAGACTTTATAGACTGATATCGGGCATATGGGTTAATATCGGACTTATGACTTTGAACTGGACTGGGCTGGGATGTTTTCTCAATGTCCTGTTCCTCTTGTATATAAACCTTTTCCTTATATCCATGTGTGTGTCTATGAAATTTGTTCCTCTAGTCTACCTGGGCTAACACACTGGCTGATGTGTAATATTAACATGCTGGATTGCTGAACAAAATTTGGAGCTCCTGATGCCCCCCGCCCCCCCCAAAAAATTGGAGCTCCAAGTCCACCAAGAGATGCCTAGGAAACAGGTTTGGTGAAAACAATCTCTGAAATGTATAATGCAAACAGTTCTACTTTGACAAGCAAGGGGACACCATGATTCTGAACTATCTCAGCTACAACTAGTAAAAAAACATGAATGAACTCCCAAGTGTTTGGGTTGATTTTCAAATGTGATGAATGCCATTGTTTCCTTTTTTCCAAGGAAAGTTGCAGTCTATGCCTTATTTCTGGTTGGTAAATAAACTTTTTCACATCTTGCTGAAATATTTATTAACAAAAATAAATAGATTGAGAAGTGATTTATAAAGATCTCTTTCCACCTCTCCTATCATTTTTTTTCCCCTTAAGTTTCTCAAAATGTCAAAATTATATGTCCCCTTCTGTATAGTGGTCATTTTACAATCGTTTGCATTTCTCTAAATCTGATTTGAAAACTTGTGTCTGGGGTAAAGGTAAAAGATTTTGAAAATTTCATCATTGTTCTTTTTCACAAGAGACATCCTTTCTCTTGTGAACATATTTTGACCCTGTCCAATTTCAATGTCAATTGCATGTATAAATTAAACAGTTTTTTCTGTTTTGTCTACATGATGAGGTGCAAGTTTTTGTGTACATTTTTAAAATAAAATTTGCAAGGCCAGTATATATAACAAAGTAAAGAAAGTTCTTACACATTCATGAGCAATGAAAACAAAAACATAAGATAAATGTAGAAAAATTAGAAGTTTTAGGATGTTTCATTATTAGGAAGATTGCTTGGATCCACCATCCACAGGACTTTACTTTCAAGTGTTGAAAGAATCAATTTGTGTAAGGATATTACACTAAGCTGCTAGTCCAAAAGTAATAAACATCAAGCTTACAGACAGTGTGGAAACGGAATGGCTTTGCTTTTCTTCTGAGGGGTTTAATTTATTTTTAATATCACAGGTGGCTTGAGGTGAGGTGTAATCATCTGTCACTCTTCAGTTAAATCATATCCTCTCACTTCTCAAATATTCTTTGATCTCCCTACCTGTAAATCACAGTCTACTTTTTTTATGGTCACAGACTAGTCTATATAAATTGCACAAGAGTGGGAAATATGACCATTTCAATATATGTTCATTTAAAATGTGATAAAGACATGTACATACAAGCCTAGTTGGCATTTTTATACTCTTCTGTTTTAAATTGCTAAAAAAAATAGAAATTATATGCTATAGAGGTTAATGACAGATTCTAAACTCTTTGATTTAAAACACACCAGACATTTACTGTTTCCTACTTCTTTCTTGTTATATTTTAGGTGATTACTATCACTCTTACTTTTTTGGTAGAGCATCTTGTAAATCACGGAAAAGGCTTCTAGGCTAGTCAAGCAATAAAGAAAGATTACATAAGAACTGCACCAGTTCTGAGGTATCTACAAATTTGATTTAAAGACACATTTAAAAATAAGAATTAAAGACTGAGCCCCGGTGGCGTAGTGATTGTGCGCGGGACTGCGGCCCACTGGGTTGGAGGTTCAATTCCAGCTCCCAGGAGCAAAGGCTGGGCCTCCTACTCCCACCACCAGAACAGTGATGCCAAAAAATAAATAAATAAATAAGTAAGAATTGATCTCTTTCATAACCTAGGGACTGATTATAGATTATTTCCAAAGAACTAAGATCTGGTAAGATGGCAAATCAAAAGAATCAGAGCAGAGTGAACCTGACAGCATACATCCTAAAATCTGGAAATGGGCAGAATGGAAGGAATGGTTTCTATTTACATGATGAATGGCATCTGGACAGAAAAGGAAGGTGGAATGTAACCTCTAAATCTATAATTCTGAGGGAAAGAATCATCTTCATAATGAATCAACATCTAATGATGGAGTCTTTGCACAATGAAAGCTTGCTTCTCTTTCCTAAACATTGCTGATGCTGAAGTGATTCCAATTCATAGTGATCCTAAACCCAAACCCAAACTCACTGCCATTGAGTTGATGCCAACTATAGCCACCCTATAGTACAGTGGAAGAAGCATCCCACAGGGTTTCCAAAGAAATAAACTTTAAGAGAGTGGGCTACCACATTCTTTTAGAGTTGATCTCCCAGCCTTCAGTTAACATCTGTGTTAATAAGCACTGCCCTATCGAGGCTCTCATCTCCCAAATAGGGGTAATAATTATGGACACAGGAACTCTATCTTTTAGTTTCTGAAAGACAAGTGTGATAGGTGAGTTTGTTGTGCCAACATGGCCAAAGAAGATAGGTAGGTCTATCTATTGTGACAATATGGCCAATGAACACATGTGAGATCAATTGAAGGGCGGAGATAGAAATGGCTCAGTGAACCCTGCCCTTGGCCTCTTGCTCTTGGATCTTCAGATCAGCCAACTGCCTTGTTCATCCTGTGCCCTGACCTCCAAACAACACTACCTGTGGGACACCTAATTGTAGACTGCGTAGCTGTGAGTTGAGGTTCCTTCAAGCCCTGCTTCGCCATGCTCCTGGAATATACATCTCTAGAGCTGGGACTGTTGGTCTCTGTCATCTGGCTGACTGTTGGTGACCTGCTTTGCTGTTTGCTGCTTGTGGCCGGATAGCCTGAATTGCTCTACAGAGGACAACCTGGCAGCCCTCAAGACTCCAAAGACTCCAAAGACAGTCTACTGGCTGTCTCACGCAAGTGAGTTGCAGAGAGCCATTTGTAATGCTTTATAGATTAGTTAACGGTTTGTTTCTTATCTTACATATCCTTCTATCTATATAAATACAAAAAGAGAATTATTAGTATCCTAGTTTTGTTTCTCTAGAGAACCCTGTCTAACACAACAAGTTATGTCAGTCTATAGAGAAGAAGTATATCTCTAACCAAACTATGGGTAGCTGCATGCTCAATGGACTCAAATGTTGCCATGCCTGTATCATCCCCATCTTTAGTAGTGGACCAGACCATTGTGATTCACGTGGTTTCATTGGCTGATTTTTGAGAGTTGTTTCCCAAATTTTTCTCTCTACTACAGCTTATATTGAAATCTTGCTGAAATGTGCAATACTCAAACCACCAATTATAGATGGGTGGTTGCTGCCCAAAGGTACATTGGTCAGGAATCAAATCCTGGTCTACTGCATAAAAGGAGAGATTTCGGCTGCTCTATCATAAATATCTCCACTACAGTAAGTTAACTCATTGCTATTGAGTTACTTTTCACTCATGGTGACCAAGTCAACAGGACAGAGTAAAACTGCTCTATCAGGTTGCCAAGATTGTACTCTTTATAAGAGGAGACTCTTAAATTTTTCTCCTACAAAAGTCTTGGTGGGTTTAGACCTCCAAATGTTAAGTTATATTCTCAGCATTTAAATCTGTACCACCTGGGTGCATTATGCAGTAGATCCAAACAAAATTTATTGCCATCCAGTCAGTTCTGATTATATGCAGAACTATGTAAGGCTTCTGAGATTGCAAAAAGATGGGAGCAGACAAGCTCATTTTTCTCTGACAGTGCAAATGATTAGTTTGAGTCACTAACCTTGTGGTTCACAATCCTATGCCAAACGCACACCACTATATGAGACACATGAAATTATAATTGCTCTTTAGATGAAAAAATGAGACTGAGTAGTGAATTACCTTACCCAAGCCAGGACATTGTTAGGACTATAGTTGGAAGTTTCTGTTGTTTCCCAAACAGAGAATCATGATCCTCTGTATCTGCTCTGGATATTTAATTGAATGAAACATTAAGAATTCTCCCCTCGGGGTAGAGGTGGCTGTCCACATAGTTGAGATTGGAGTTGGGCCATCAGACCCCTCCGCTGACTCTGTGTTCCATGCTGTCTGCTGCATTCACATACTGGAATACCAGGCTTAAGTTTACTCCCTCTCTTCCTGTCAAGATATAAACCATATGCCCCCCTTGGTTGGGTTAGTACCCCATTTTCTCTCATACCCATTGCCATCTCTTCTCACCCCACTCTCCCACTGCAGTGGGCTACCATATATAGTCCTGAATTTGGTCTGGCCCCTTCCATACTACATTGGCCTCCCCCGAGGAATTTCTGTATTCAGTAGCTTTTTCCCTTTGCATTTTTTTTTTAAACTTACCTCGGCAGACCCATGTTATGCATGTTCTTTTGTGCTTGGCTTACTTCACTTAGCATTATTTCCTCCAGTTCTTCCCATGTGGAGATGTGCTTCATGTGTTCCTCACAGCTTTTTAGTGATGCATAGTACTTCATTGTATGTATTTACCACAGTTTTTTAATCCATTCATCAGTTGATGGAAATTTGGGTTGTTTCCCACTCCTTGCAATTGTGACTGAACATTGGAGAACAGATGTCTGGTAATGGTTTGTTGCTTGCATTTTCTGGCCTTATGTCCAGTAGGATTGCTGGGTCATATGGTAGTTCAATTTCTATCTGTTTTAGATATCACCAAATCAATTTCCATAGTGGCTGTACATACCTACAGGTTCACCAGTAGTGGATAAGAGTTCCTGTCTTCCCATAGCCTTTCCAAATGCTTCTTGCTTTCTGTTTTTTGAATTGGGATATCCTTGAGGGTGTAGGTAATATCTCATTGTTATTTTGATTTGCATTTCTCTTAAGGCTAATGATCGGGAACATTTTCTCATATGTTTAGTGGCCAGTCAGATTTCTGCCTGTATGAAACTTCTGTACAGGTCCTTTGCCCATCTCCTCAGTGGACAGTTTTTTTCTTTTTGGAAGCTATCAGGGTATTGTAGATTTTAGTAATAAGACCTTTATCTGATATGTAATTGCTAAAGATGTTTTCCCAGTCCACGGAATCTCTTATGACTCGCTTGCTGAATTCTCTTGATGTACACAGGTGTTTTGCTTTGGAGAACAGCAATGAAGCTGCAGTATGGGGAGTGGGACATGACTGATCAGGGCAAAAAAAGAAAAAAGGAAGAGGCAGGAAGAGAGAATGGAGTTCATCCTGGCCCACCGAGCCTTAAGGATGATGTTACCACTCAGAACAGCACAGAATGGACCATTTGGCTGGCACCACTATCAAACATGGCATCCCTCACTGATCCAAGGTCCTAGGGGGACTGCAATGGAGAAGCAATGTTGGGATTGTACCTGGTCTGAACTAATTACATGATCCAAAATACTAAGTGTGTGTAACAGAGCATGGAGTTCCCTTAGGGAGGGCCAAGGATATACTTTGGGGTCAAGGTGTGGCACCTCTTCAGACTCAATCAAGGGACACTCCTAGAGGTCAACAAACAGACCTTGAACTATTTACAGGTTTTAATTTTGTTATTTTTATTTTTTCTTACATATATATATATATATATATATATATATTTGGACATTGGGATTTTTTTTTGTATTGCTGTTGTTATCATCATTTTATTTTCTTTGGTTGCTTCATCTTAGCAGTCCTTGGGGGGTTTTGCACAGATTTTTATCTCTGCAGGTGTATCTAGATAAGATAGGCTGGATGAACATTCTGGAAGAGAAAACAATGGAACTGATGGTTCTGGGAGGCAGGGGTGGGGGACATGGGAGATGGGGAGAAGGGAGAGAAGAGGTGGTGTTGAACAACCCAGGATAAGGGAACAACAAGTGATTTGAAATCAATGACAAGGTGATTGTGAGGAGTCTGATAGGAATTGATCAAGAGTAATGTAGCAGAGAGAAAAATACTGAAACCCAAATGGAGGCTGAGCATGATAGTGGGGCAAGAGCAAAGTAAAAGGAAATAGAGGAAAGAACTGGAGTCAAAGGGAATTTTTAGAGGTCTAAATATAGGCATGTACATGGGAGAATATATTTATATATCATGATGGATATATATGTATATATATACTTATAAGGTTAGTATTAGAAAAGCAGGTGGCCATTGGACCTCCACTCAAATATTTCCTCAATGCAAGAACACTTTGTTCTACTAAATTTGCATTCCATGATGCTCACCCTCCTGACACTATTGCTGAAGACAAATGTGTGCATAAGCAAAAGTGGTGAAGAAAGCTGATGGTGCCTGGCTATCAAAAGATATAGTATCTCAGGTCTTAAAGGCTTGAAAGTAAACAAGTGGCCATCTAGCTCAGAAGCAACAAAGCCCACATGGAAGAAGCACACCAGCTTGTGTGACTATGAGGTATCAAAGTGATCAGGTATCAGGCATCAAAGAAGTAAAAACTATATCATTATAGTTAAGGGGGAGAGCAACTGGAAATCCCATCAACAAGTGAAGGGACATCCCCTTATAGAAAGAACACAGGACAGACAAGCCAGTCAAAGTACACTAAGCAGCAACAATTAAATATGCACCTTTCCTCTAGTCCTTCCATGCTCCCCTCCCCCCACTATCTTGATGCAAATTCTACCTTACAAGTCTGTCTCGACCAGGGGGTGTACACTGGTACAGATGGGAACCAGAAACATGGGGAATTCAGGACAGATGATCCCTTCAGGACCAGTGCTGAGAGTGGTGACACCAGGAGGGTGGAGGGAAGTGGAGCATAAAGGGGGAACCAATTACAAAGATCTACATCCTGGGGTATGGACAAGGAAGTGGGTGAAGGGAGATATCGGACAGTGTATCATATGACATAATAATAATAATTTATAAATTTCATGGATTCATTAGGGAAGGGAAGTGGGGAGGGAGGGGAAATATGAGGAGCTAATACGGAGGGCTTAAATATGAAGAAAACATTTTAAGAATGTTGATGGCAACAAATGTACACATGTGCTTTGCATATAATAGATGTATGTATTGATTGTGATAAAAGTTTTATGAGCCCCCAATAAAATGATTTTTAAAAAATAGTAAAGATTAAGTACACAAAAGGAAAGGAGGAAGAATTCAAAAAGTTCATCATAAAACAGCACCCCCCCAAAAACAAAAACTCAGAAAAATGAATAAAACAACAAAGATGATATAATACCTCAAATGAATGAATAAAAAAATGACAGAAGTTAGGGTTTTGTTTTCAGTAGTAATCAAATGTAAATGGTCAAACAAATTTTTTCTAAAGAAACTCATTTTATGCATATGGATATAAACAGACTTAAAATAAAAGGTTGAAAAAATAATCCATGCAAGAAATAAGTAAATAGCACACCTTACACATAAGAACACAAACAGACTGAAAGTAAAGGTATAGGGGAAAAAGTGATTAATAAAGTGCAACAAATAGAGTAGGGATGGCCAAATTGATAACAAATAATACAGATTTGAAATAAAAATTTATTAGGCTTAGGGGGAAAAAAGTAAGAAAATTTATTAGACAAGTTAGAGACACTGCATAATAATAAAAGGAAATATTATATGGAAATTATAATTGTATCTACACCTAACATCAATACTAAGGCAAAGTACCCTGGTGCCATATTGGATTATGCAGTGGCATACTAACAACAAAGTCATCAGTTCAATATGACCAACTGCTCTGAAAGAGAAAAATAAGGCTTTCCCCCTCACTAAAGATTTTCTGTCTTGGAAAACTTGAGGGGCATTCTACTCTGTCCTATGGATCTTTATAGATCAGAATGGATTCAATGGCACTGGTGGTGATGAGAACATTAATACTCCAAAAACAGTAACTAAATATTATGCAATATGAGATAAGATATTGATACCCCTACAATAATAGTTGGGGACTTTCAACACATTAGTCTCAATTCTAGAGTGAAATCTGAAACAGGACATTGGAAACTTAAATAAAACATAAGCCATCTGACATAACGAGCATATGTAGAACACTTCACATTTCCTTAGCGTAATACACATTCCTTGTGCACATGAGCCATCTTCCAGAAGAGATCATTTGTTCTGTCACAAAACAATTCTCAAAAATTTGAAAATACTGAACAGATATAAAGTATCTTCCCCCACCATAATATTATGAAGTTAAAAACCAACAAATAAGCAAAATACAGAAAAATAAATTAACTGCATGGAAACTAAATAACATGCTACTAAAATGCAATAGAAACACTATCAAAATCTTTTGAACACAGCAAAAGCAATACTCAAAGGAAGTTCATATCAACAAATGCATACAATGAAAGAAGAAAAATTCAAAATCTGTAACATTGACCCAAACATGCTGAATTTTTTTTTTAAAAGCATGAACAAAAGATGACCAAAACAGAAAAAAGGAAGTGAAAATAAGAGCAGAAATTGAACCTCTGCTCAAGTATGCCTTCAGTTCAAGGATATTTTTTCCTATTAACCTGGCATTCCTTGATGCTCACCTTCCCAACATGATCACTGAAGGCAAAGCAGGATGCATAAGCAAATGTGGTGAAGAAAGCTGATGGTGACACTATCAAAATATATAGCATCAGGGGTCTTAAAGGCTTAAAAATAAACAAGCAGCCAACTAGTTCATAAAAAACAAAGCCCACATGGAAGAAGGATACCAGCCAGTGTGATCACAGGTGTCCGTAGAATCAGGTATCAGGCATCAAAGACCCAGAAGAAAAAATCATATCAATGTGAATATAGAGGGGTGTGGAGTGGAGACCCAAAGTCCATCGGTAGGCAACTGGACATCCCTTTACAGAAGGGTCCCAGATAGGAGATGAACCAGTCAGTGTGCAGTATAGAATCAATGAAACATATAACTTTCCTCTTTTTCTTTAATACTTCCTCCCCACCACTACATAACCCCAATTCTACTTTACAAATCTGGCTAGACAAGAGCATGCACACTGGTATAGAGAGGAGCTGGAAACACAGGGAGTCCAGGATAGATAAACCCCTGAGGAACAATAGTGAAAGTAGCCATACCGGGAGGGAAAGGTGAAGGTTGGTGGAAATAGGGGGCGCCTGTCACAGTGATCTATCCATGACCCTCTCCCAGGGGAATGTACAATATAAAATGGGTAAAGGGAGACATTGGTCAGTGTGAAACATGAAAAACAATAATTTATAAATTATCCAGGTTTCAAGAGGGAGGGAGAGTAGGGGATTGGGGGAGACTATGAGAAGCTGCAGGCAAGGGCTCATGTAGAAAGAAAACATTTTAAGAATGATGATGGCAACAAATGTACAAATGTGCTTGACTCAAGGGGTTGCATTGATTGTGAAAATGTTGTATGAGTTCCCAATAAAATGATTAAAAATAGAAGAAAAAAGAGAAAGAAATGAAACAGAATGCAGATAAACCGTATATAAACTCAATAAACCAGAAGTTGACTGTGAGAGGATCTATAAAATAGAAAAAACAGTGGCAACACTGACAGAAGGAAACAAAGCCCAAAATGGCAAGTAACATTACTATGAAATGAAATGAGACATTGCAACATCTCTCTAATGGAAGGTTATAAAAATTCTAGTTCAACAGATTATGAAAATTTGATGAAACAGACAAATCACTAGAAAAACACTCCCTACATAAAGTAATGTAAATAGGCATAGAGAATCTAAACAGGTTCATAGCCAAAAAAGATTGAAGATGTCATTAAAATGTCTTCTCTCACAAACAAACAAGAATGGATTGGTTAATCCAATGAATTTTACCAAATTTTTAGAGATTTGAAAACAGTTCTACTCAACCTCTTCAAGAACAAAGAAGAGGTAGGAATATACATTATCTTTTGTATAATGTAAGAATACCAAGATAACAAAACCAGAAAATGTATCGCCAAAGAAGAAGAAAAAGAAGAAGAAGAAGAAGAAAAGTTACAGGTTTATATCATTCATAAGGAAATAAAGGGAAAGCTCAATTGGTTAGAAGAACATTATATCAAGATGGGAGAAAACCTCCTGAGATGCAGATGGCACAACTTTGCTGCTGAAACCAAGGGTATTTGAAGCACTTATTGTTAAATATCAAGGATTGCAGTATGAATTACAACTCAATGTAATAAAACACCCAAATCCTCTCTGCCGTACCAATAATAAATCAAATGACTGCTTGCATTGGCTAGATCTGCTGCACAAAATCTCTAAAAGCAGTGGTTTTCAACCTTCTGAATGCCACAACTTTTTAATACAGTTCCTCAGGTTGTGGTGACCCCCACCTGTAAAATTAGTTTTGTTGCTACTTCATAGCTGCAATTTTGCTACTGTTATGGATCATAATGTAAATATCTAATATGAAGAGTGTATTAGGAAATCCTGTGAATGGGTCATTTGAAGAACAAGAATATCACTTTGAGAAGTAAGATACACCTTAGCCAAGCTATGGTAAATTGAACTTCCTCATATGCACATGAAAGAAGGACATTCACTAAGGAAAAGCATAGATGAATTGATTCATTTAAATTATGGTATGGGGGAAGAATATTGAATATACCATTGACTTCTAGGACAAACAAATTTTCCTTGGTAGAAGTGCAACCAGACTGTTCCTTAGAGGCAAGGATAGTGAGAAAAGTCTCATATATTTTGGACAGGTTACCAGGAGAGACTAGTTCATGAGAAAATCATTAGGCTTCCTAAAGGAGAAGGAATGCAAAAGATACAGACTTTTGGTGAGATGGATTGACATAAACTGTCAAATTGAAGCCTAAATTACTCTAAAAAGTTTCACTGAAAACACAACAAAATATATATTTAAAAAAAAATGCATCGTCATCTTAGTGATACTTGATCATTTTTGGTTTCTTATCTTTGGCTGTCAATTTTTCTAATTTTACAAAATTTCTTTACTTCAAAGAAAATAATAACAAATACTGACATAGATGGGAAAGCAGTTGTGTCAGCACCTTTCTTTTAGCCTGATGAGATGTATAGAAGGTTTCTTGATGTGCATAACTGTAAAATAATTCATTTGAGTTGTTTGAGATATTAAATCTGCAGTAATTTTTATAGTACCAAAATAAAAATGAATGTACAGATTAAAATGGATGTTTTTAGTAGATGAGAAAATTGAGGCTCAGTGATTTTTGTTATTATATTTGAGGGACATTAGAATTTGAAATCAGTGTATGTGATTTTACAGAAGAAATAAATTCCTACAATCCCTTTCCAAAAGGCCACATTTGTGAAAACACGATGGAGCAGTTCTACCCTGCACACTGGCACGACTGTCTCCTTTGAGGGTTTTCTTCAGTCTTGACATTAGGCTAATTCCATTCAATGGAGAGTATCTTGGAAAGTGTGTTTTATTGGAAAAGTTTGTCTATAAACACTGGGTCCTGGAAAACAAGATTTGACGGGGGTTGGGGGTGGAGGTTTCATGGAACAAATTTTGAAACCAGAGAAAATCTCAAGAGCAGGAGATACATAAACCAAAAACAAAAATGGAAAAGAAATCAGATGGACATTGATTCCTTAAAATATGTTACTGAATAATATCTCCTGGAAGATGAAAGAATTCAATGATCTTATTTGGTTTCTTGAACAATTTGGCAGAGCTGAAAGTCGAAATCTTTTGTAAATTGGTGTCTCTTTCCTGGAAGATTTGAACAAAAGATGGAGACGAGTGTATAAAGAATCGGCAGGTGAATTGGAGCTTTGAGAAAGGTGAAAATTTTGCAGACTTGGTTGTGTATAAGCACAGGTTTGTTCTCGAACTGAACCTAAGTCTGTTAAAAGTGTTTTCTTGTTTTGCTATAAGGTTAATGTTTTTATAAACTTGCTGGAAAATAAAATTATTGTAAAATATTTAAAAACCCAATGAATATGAGGTATAAGTTAATGATTCTTTAATGTGTTTAAACCACTGCTCTTTCTCCCTTTCTTTAGTCTCTCTGTTTAAATATCTATGATAGGACTGTCTGGCCCAGTGGCTTCTAATGAACTTCAGTCAGCCAGTGGCAAAAAAGATGGGGAACAAAAGAGGGTGAGCAGAGAGGGAAATCAGGGCTAGTTTCTCTACTTGCTCAAAGTCCTTTCTATGCAGCTGGCTGCTGTCAGTCCCCCATTCTGCCCCTGTTCCTTCAGTTCCAGCATGGTAGTTACCGTTCTTTGTTTTGTTTTGTTTTTCTGGTTTTTTGGGGGCATCACTGCCCTCTGGTGGTTGGAGTAGGAGGCCCAGTCTTTGCTCCTGTGGAGACACTGCTGGAATTGAACTTCCATCCCAGTGGGCCGCAGTTGCACGCAAAACCACTACGTCACCAGGGCTCAGTCAGTAGTAACTGTTTTTATCAGCATCGAGATGCTAATGGTACCACCAATATTGCCTGTAACTTTGTAAATGATCTTTTCCTTAAATTTTGCTCACATTACCAACTTCAAAAAGATTGTTTATTTAGGATCCAGATTCTGATGCATAAAATTCATTCAGATGAGAATGAGAAAGAGTGAGAGAGGACTTCCTAGGTTTTACAGAACCCACCTCTTAGGACAAAGACCTGAGTGCTTTGCTATCCAGCATGTCTGCATCCTAACACTGAATTCTCTCTGATCAAATTAGTTCATTTTGCTTGTTTGTTTTGCTTTTACTTGCAGCTGGAAGCATGCTACCTTACATGAGAAGAAATGCCACTAAATCCGTGGACTGCTAAGTTCCTGATACAATGCCTTAAAG
The DNA here is from genome assembly GCA_004026705.1 of Nesogale talazaci. Taxonomy (NCBI): domain Eukaryota; kingdom Metazoa; phylum Chordata; class Mammalia; order Afrosoricida; family Tenrecidae; genus Nesogale; species Nesogale talazaci. The sequence goes on along the minus strand of PVJH01033804.1, from coordinate 7,517 downwards.
ATGTGGATCAAAAAGTTTTATGAAGAATCAGGAAATAGAGGCAGTAGAATTCAGAAAAATAAACCATCAAAGCTACAAAGAGAATTCTTTTTCAAAGTCTTGGGTTCTTTCATATATTTATTCATTTTTCATCTGAACAACGTAAATATTAGGAAAGAATTTAGATGAAAGGGAAGTATTTATTAGAAAACAACATAAAAATAACAAGGGCCTCTCCAATGAAGGTACAATAAAGTATTACATTCTAATATATCCCCTGGAAACTAATTCACTGCTCATCTAAGTTGTTATTGTATTTCAAAAAGAAAATACAAACAGAAATGTAAGCTAGGTCTCTTATTCATCCTGACTCCAGAATGTTTTTTGCTTTTTCTCTCTCTTTTTTAATCAACCACTTTAGATATTAGAATACAATATTCTTAATGTTTCTTTTTTAAAAAGTCATTTTATTTTGGACTCATGTAACTCTTATCATGATCAATACATACATCAATTGTATGCAAACCACATTTGCACATTTGTTGCCATCATCGTTCTCAAAATATCCTTTTTCTGTTATGCCTCGGTATCAGTTCTCCATATTTCCCCTCTCTCACCTTTCCCCCTCCTCCATGAACCCTTAATAATATAAAAGTTATCATTATTTTGCCTTATCATCCACTGTCTAATGTGTCCCTTCACCCACTTCCCTGTTGTCCATGTGCACTAGATGGTCACTTGTTTACTTTCAAGCTTTCAAGACCTCACATGCTACATCTTTTGATAGCCAGGCACCATCAGCTTTCTTTACCACTTTTGCTTATGCACACATTTGTCTTCAGCAATAGTGTCAGGAAGGTGAGCATCATGGAATGTCAATTTAGTAGAACAAAGTGCTCTTGCATCGAGGAAGTACTTGAGTGGAAGTCCAATGCCTATCTGCTGTCTTAACACTAACCCTATAAGTGTATTCATGTAGATCTATTTCCCCATCATCACATATAATTATATTCACCTATGTACATGCCTGTATTTAGACCTCTATAAATGCCCTTTATCTCCCAGTTTTTTTCTCTATTTCCTTTTACTTTCCCCTTGGCCCCCTTCATTTGAATTTCAGTAATTTCTCTCTGTTACATTACTCTTGATCAATCCTTATCACATCTCTCACACCCACCTTGTCACTGATTTTGGATCACCCAGTTGTTTCCTTTTCCCTGGATTGATCAACACCACCTCCCTTCTTCTACCTCTCATCTCCCATATCCCGTTGGAACCATCAATCCCATTGTTTTCTCCTTCAGACTGCTCATCCAGCCTATCTTATCTGGATTGCCTTGCAGAGATAATAATATGTACAAAAAAAAACAAGACATGGGAAGATGAAGTGACCCAAGAAACCAAAACAACAACAACATAAAAATCCCAATGTCCATAAAAAATATATTAATAAGAAAAAAATAATAAAATAAAAACCTGTAAATAGTTCAAGGTCTATTCATTGACCTCAGTTGAGTCCAATGGGGTGCTACACCCTAGTCCCAAAGTATGTCCTCAGGAACTCCATGCTCTGCTTCCCCTGGTGCTCTGCTGCACATCCATAGGGTTTTACCTTAGTGTGGTGGAATCAGACCAGATACAATGCCGAGCTTGCTTCTCCATTACATTCTCTGTAGGGCCTTGGGTCAGCAAGGGATACCGGGTTTCATAGTGGAGCCAGCCATATGGTCCTCCCTCTACATTGGCTGCTCTGAGACGGGATATCACCCTCAAGGCTCAGTGGGCCAGGATGCACTCCATTCTCTCTTCCTCCTCCTTCATTTGTTTTTGTGTGCTGTGGTCAGACATTCCCCTCTCCCCAAGTGGCAGCTTCAGTGCTGTCCTCCAAAGCCAACTCCCCTGGGGGTTGTGGGGAGGCTGCTATCCACATAGTTGGAATTGGGGTTGGACCCTCAGATCCCTCCATTGACTCCTTGCTCCGTTCCATCAAACAATTTTTACTATTTATAGGTGTTTCCATAGTTGTTACAAGTATTACACATCTTGTAGTTGCTTCCCCATTTAAGAAGCAAACAAGAAGTAATTTAAACCTTACCACACTAAAAATTGTTTTACTGTTCCTTTCACTATTTCCTTTTGTGAGTCTCTATTAACATCACTGTACAACCTGTATACAGTCATTTGCAATCTACTTCTACAATCACACACTATATCACATGGTTTATGGAATTTAAATAATGATTTTTGTCCTCAAAATATCACATAGTTGGTTCTTACATTTGCCCATACTGCTGAGTTTTTTGTAGGTCTCTCTTTCTAGGTATGTGTTGCTGTCATTGTGTTATTCCTATTTCCTATGTGCAAATACAAATATTTGTTTAATGCTAAGATTGTATGATTCTAGAACACACACAATACTTCTTGTCCCATTCTCTTATCCCCAGGCCTAACCTGTATCTGCACACAGTTGGAAGCCGGATACATTTCTTGAACTACCCAGAGTCCATACAGATAAATTCTTGGCATATAATTACCCCTGAATAACAGCAAGCTTAGAAACTCAGATTCAATTTGTTGTAGTTTCTCCTTTTCTAAATAGGAATAATAAAATTAAACAACATAACAGTTATGATAGTATTATATGAGTATTCCTTTAAAATGTTAAGAAATATTTCTCAAATATTAGTTTCACATAATATAAAAATAGCTCCTAAATATTATTTTTAACAGAAAATTCACAAACAGAAATTGAAAATTGTCAACACACCTATGAAAAGATTTCCAAACTTACTTTGTCATGCAGAAAAAGGAAGAAGACAAATGAGATATAACTTTAGTCCTTCAGATTGCCTCTATTTTTTCTCTATTGGAAGTTTTATATTGTCTAAAGCAAATCAGAAAATTTTATGAGATAGTTATAAATTCCTGATAGGAACACTATTACAATAACAATTTCTAAAGAACTAAAGGCCAAAATTTCATTTCAAAAGATGAAATGAACTTTCAACATTTTAAAAGATGCACAAATGCTTTTCAAGGGAAGTCTGGATTGTGTTGTATCTTTTTACATTTGTTACATTGCTACATCTCTTTTAATTTAAAATACACATTTAGGGTTAAAGGGTTACTGTATGAGTCTGTGTTAGTCCAGGTAAGTAGAGAAACAAATTCAAAGACATGTATATGGATATAAGGGAATGGTTTATATACAAGAGGAATGGAACATTGAGAAAACATACCGACTCAGTCCAGTCCAAAGTCATAAGTCTGATATTAGACCATATGTCTGATACTAGTCTATAAAGTCTCCTTCTGACTCACGAAGTCACAGGCTAGTGGGTGCGGAGTCTTGTGCATCCAGCTGTGGTAGAAGCATCCTGGCACTTGCAAGGGTCTCCCCATGGCTCCTCGCTTCCAGTGCTCAGGGTCCATCAGCAGTCTCCATTGGCAGTAGAAGCATCTCAGCACTGGCAGGGATCTCTCTGTGGCTTCTCTGGCCCCAGAGATCTGGTTCCACCAGGACAAACCCATATGGCTTCTCCTCAGGATCCTTCATTCTCCAGGAATCAGGATCGATCAGCATGCTGTCATCTTGTCTTGTCAGGAGTTCATCGTCTCTCTTCTCCAATTGGGAAAGACTGTGAGACTTCCCAGAATTCTCAGGAGAAAGCCATGCCCACACAGAGGCCTCCTCGGCTACTCATTGGCTATCTCCAGATTAACAGGCTAGACTCTACCCCTATATCCCAATCATGAAATTGATATCACGAATACATGACTGCCACAGAGCCAAAGGCTAAACATCTTATTTCAACTTGGGAAATAGAATTAAACTGCTGTAATCTAAACAAAATCTGTTATAATTTAAAAGAAGCCAAATTTTTTACTCGCTTATCTGGGAAATAATTTTATGGAAATGGAAACATAATGTAATATAAAATACATTTATTACAATATTGTTTAAAGGCAAAAATCTGAAATGAGACATATTTCATCAAACAAGAATAGTTTAATAAATTAAGAATACTAAAAACAATTAATTTTCATGAATGTTAAACTGGAGAGATATGTGCCCTCAAGTCAAACTCACTTCCCATCACACCAACCCTATAGGACAGGGTAGAAGTACTCCTGTGAATTTCTGATTCTGTAACTGTTTATGGGGGTAGAAAACTTCATCTTTCTTTCTCTTGCAGAGTGACTAAACGGCAGACCTAATCTATTACAATCCAAATTGCATCCACTATGTTACCAGGGCTTCTATTACTACTTGTGTGATATGCTATTTGAGTGAAGATATAGAAATAAAAGAGAGTTGAAGAGTACAATCACATTTAAAGAATTGTAAATTCTATATATGAGGGGGTATCCCCCAAGAAGTGGAATTACTTTTTTCCAAAGCTATCTATTCTTTTTTTTTTTTTTTAACAAAACAACCTTATCCCTTTCAAAGTACTCTGCATTACACTTAATACATTTGTCAATCAGCATTTTCATTCTTGGAAACATTTCTCAAACTCATCTTTATGGATGACTGACTTCACTTCTATTTTTTTTCCTCCAACTCTTCTATGTTGTCAGGCCACTGTCCTTTCATGTCCCACTTCATGATCCCAATTCTACCAGAAAAATCCAGCTGGAACTGGAGATGTACAATGGAGTCAGAAATATGGGGAATTTAGGATAGATGTTCCCTCAAGACTAGTGGTGGGAGTGGTGATACTGAGAGGGTAGAGTGATGGTGGAATATAAAGGGGGAACCAATTTCAGGGATCTACATATAACCTCCTCTCTGGGACATAGACAACAGGGAAGTAAGTGAAGGGATATATTGGACATTGTACAATATGAAAAAGTAATAATTTGTAAATTATTAAGGGTTCAGGGGGAGGGGAAGGAAATATAGGAAGCTGGTACTGGGGGCCTATGTGGAAGGAGGATGTTTTGAGAGTGATGATGGCAACAAGTGTGCAAATGTGGCCTGCATACAATTGTATATATGGATTGTGATGGGAGTTGTATGAGCTCCCAATAAAATGATTCCTTCAAAAAAAAAGGAGGGCTGAGCCCCGGTGGTGTAGTGGTTGTGCGCAGGACTGCGGCCCACTGGGATGGAGGTTCAATTCCAGCAGTGGGGCTGGACCTCCTATTCTCACCACCAGACAGAGTAGTGATGCCCCCCCCCCAAAAAAGGGGGGGAGGCTGGGTCCCAGTGGCATAGTGGTTGAGTGCGGGACTGCGGTGTACGGGCTTGGCAGTTCAAATCCAGCAGCAGCTCTACAGGAGCAAGGCTGGGTAGCTCCCACGACCAGAAGAGGACAGTGATGCCAAAAAAAAGTGGGGGGAGAGGGAAATAGGAGCTTATACCAAGGGCTCAATTGGAAATGAGCTTATACCAAAGGTTCAATTTCAAATATTTGGAAATGAATATGGCAACATGTGTACAAATATGCTTGATACAAATGATGCATTGAATATTATAAGAGCTGTAAGAGCCCCCAATAAAATGATTGAAAAAAAAAGTCACATGTAATGGTCAGATGAGTCAAGTGCATGGGGCAAGAGAGGCATGCTGGTTTTTGCAAAAACGTGGCACACTGAGCTGGCAACCTGAACAATTGCATTGTCAGGGCAAAACCAGCCCCCATCTGCCACAAATCAGGCCTTTGGTGATCACACACTAGTATGCTACTTTTTTCAGAACCTCTAAATAGAAATGACTGTCTCTTTCAGAAGTTGAAGGACCTTGAGAATGAGCTTTGTCATCAATCAATATTTCACCCTTTTTGAAAGGAGAAAACCACTCAAACAGTTTAATTTTTCCCCATAGTGCCATCCTTGTAAGCTGTGCTCGACATCTGTGAGGGGATGACCAGAACTAATCATGGGTTCGATAGGCACAATTGTACAGTTAAGATATCATAAATAATATGATAAAGTAATAGAAAGTAAGAGAGAGTAAAAGAAAGAAGTCAGGCATGTTTCCTGGTAGCATGCTCACCTCCTGACCAGCCATGATCTCAACAGCTAGGTCCATGCATGCAAGGGCAGGGAGAGACAGGAGAGAGTGGAGGAGGAGGGGATGGGGACAGGGGAGAGAGGGCCCATGGAGAGAGGGAGACAAGAGTCTTTATTACTAACCAAGCTTATGTGTCTTTGGTGGTATGCAAGCCCCCTAATTATAGGTAAAGACATACATCACAAGAAGGGGTTGTCTTTTAGGTAGTGCAGTAATGAGGGGGACAAGTTAGGGGCATACATGTAATAGGAAGAGAAGGGATTGGGGGCACACATGTGACAAGATAGGCAGATCCTAGATTCGTGATGCTGGCCTAACTCTAATTGCCCTTGAGCTGGAGACTTGATTTAACCAACACTTTCAGGGTAAGTAAACTTTTGCCCTTAATTGCAGGGCGTGAGGCGCCACCTGCGGTGAGACCAGACAGTGGCTTAATGCCTTCAGGGAGGATATCTCTAAGCATTTGATATCCCACCATGTGCTGGCAGGCAGCCTCCAATGTTTGGCATATCTTTGATGGAGACAAAGCTGAGGAAAAGTCATTTGTATCCCACAAACCTCACAACAGTTTCTGCAGCATTTTTCCTAAGCAGGAGACAAAATTTCAAAGCCGCATGCTGTACTCTTAAATCAGCCATGACACACACACAAAAAAGGTTCCAGCAAAACTGCTTTTATGAAAAAAAAAATCACCGTGAAAAGAGAAAACCTTCCCAGGCAATGCCACTGGGTACACTAACTCAGAGCGAGTTGTTGGATGCTCGTCTATCAGGGAAAAACGCATATTACGAAAGCTCTGCTCTGCCTAGCACAATTCCGCTTTGAGGGAGTACCCTCATATGTTGTAAAATATTGCATAAATAAGGAGACAGGTAAAACAAATAATATATCACATTTCAGTCTTCAATTACATCATGAGTTAGTCAGCATAATAATAACATTGAAGGAAATATACTTTTGAAAAACTCAATTGTATTTGGTTTTCAATTCCTATGGCATATAGTGTGATCAATCATAATACAGTATAAAATTTATAAGACTAGCTAGAGGTGGTGGTACATGATCATAACAATAAGGCATCAGAAAATTCTTAGGCCTGATAAAATATTCTATAAGTATTATGTCAAGTACATTTATTTTTATAGTTGGCAAAAATGTACTGTATTATGTCTTTAAAATATGTGCATCTTTATGGTATGTAGATAATATCTTTTTAATTTTTTTTAAATGGGAAGTATCAATAAAAGAAAATATATACTCAATATATATACACCCCTATCACTGAAGATAATGAAGTGGTTTTGAATTGTTCCTGTGACAAAGAAACAGTGAACAATAGAGCCATTACAATTCATTGCTCTTGTTCTTCCTCTGAATTCAATCTATTACTGGTACCCTGCCTTGGCTCCACTTAGGCTGGTTCCACAGCTTCTCAGGGCTGTATGTAGCCTTCTCTGCTCTGCCTTCTGGTTCCATTGACAGGCAAATGATTTCCAACCAGTTGAAGCCAGATGTTATT
>PVJH01033803.1:0-21227 GCA_004026705.1 Nesogale talazaci | reverse complement strand
CCTCTGTCCTTCTCTCCCTTCCTGTCTCTGTTTTCCCATCCCCGCACTCTGTCCGTAAGTGTGTGTTTCTTTCTCGGACTCCGCCCCTCCGTATCACCATCACCGCCTCCCTGTCTCGCGCTCTCACTTTCGGTGCATCTTTCTTTCCCGCTATTTTCTGTCATTCTCCAGCCCTGCATCACTGGGGTTCCCTCACTGCTCCCCCCAAGCCGAGCTCTTCTGCCCTGCGGTCATGGCTCAGCCAGCAGTCTCTTCCCCTGGCCCCCCCACCCCCTCCCTCTGGGTCAGCATCATGCCCTCCCCCTGCGTCCCTTCCCCAACCCTGGGCCTTTCCTGGCCCCGCCCCGCCCCACCTGCTTGCTTCCCATCCGGAGTCCTGCACACCCCGGCACAAGACTGGAGAGTCCAGACTGAGAAATCCCCCGGTAGGAAAAGCAAGGCGAGCCTTGAGAGACAGGGAGGAAACCCATTTCCCGTCCGAGGCCAGCTGTACGTGGGCGCGGGAGAAGCTGCAGAGACCAGCCGAAGCCGGCCCGAAATGAGGAAGCGCCCGAGTGCAGGAAGCGGGCTGGAAAACCCTGCACGGCCCCGGAGCATCTTGGTAGACAATGGCCCCCTCCCCGTGCCTGAAACTCGTTTTCCCTACAGAAAATGAGAAGATGCGCCCGGCACTCGCTCCATCTCTCTCAAGTCTCCGAAGGAGGGGGGGCGTCGCCAGCGGCTGGCACCCGGCTTCCACAGCACAGAGGGTCGGAACTCCCAGAGGTGACCGACCCCGCGTCGGGTTTCCCTGGGGAATTTCGGAGATGCAATAGCGATACCAGCTGGCTTCGAGGGAACATTCCAAGAGCGCTAAGTGCTTCCTCTCCCCACGCCAGCCACCGGGACCCCGAGAGAGTGTGCAAACAGGACCTGCGACGCTGGAAGCTAGGTACTCACAGCCCCAGGCCTTGCGCCCCCGGGGAGACCCGCTGAGTCCAAGGAGGGGGGTGGGGGCCAGACCAGGCTTCCAAAGGTCCAGGCTCCCCTCCAGTACCTCCCACCGCCATGCAAACCATTCCTCTCCCGTCAGCAGTGCCAGCAGGGCCCTTCCTCCTCTCAGCGGGCCCGGTGGCAGAGTAGAGTTGTCCCCTCTGGTTTCCCACTGTCGTCCTGACGGAAGCTGACCACCAGCTCCTCCCGCAAAGCCAGTGGGGGAATTAGAACCAGTCACCTGTCCGTTAGTGGCAGAGCAAGTCCACGGCAGTGAGGGCGGCCCTGGCAGCCTGAGTAAAGGGGTGTGCAGTTCAGGGCAGGGATGCTGGAGTTGGGTAGTTGGTTGGGAGGGTTGGTTTGTTGCTTCTCCTCTTCCTCCTCCTCCTCCTCCTCCTTCCCCTACCCCACCCCAACCCACCCCCCAATCCTTCTCTGTAATGATTCTTTTTTCAGGGTCTACTTGGCTGAAGCATGGCGTGCCACTGTTTTGTGGAACACTAGTCTAGGGCCAGTTTTATTATTTAATAATTTTATTGGGGGCTCTTACAGCCATCATAACATTCCATACATCATCTGTATCAAGCCCATTCGCACACATGCTGCCACATTCATTTCCAAACATTCTCCACCTGAACCCTTACAGTGTAAGCTCCTCTTTCCCCTTCCCTTTTTTTTCTTTTTAATGAATCATTTTTTGGGTACTAGAGCCAGTTTTAAAGGAGCAATGTGTCCGAGTTGTTCTCACGCCTCATAGATCACCCTACACAAGGTGGAAGGGCCTTGGCCCATCAGGTAAGGTCTTCTTTTTTTTTTTTTTTCAGGATAGAGAGCCTTTTATTGGCTGAAGGACTACCTGAGGGGGATGAAACTCAACGAGTGGGTGGTTCCAATGCCAAACTAGGCCGTGTTTGACAGGTGTGTTCGTCCAGGTAGACTAGAGAAACAAATTCATAGACACACATATGGATAAAGGTAAGGTTTATATACAAGAGAAATGGAACATTGAGAAAACATCCCAACCCAGTCCAGTTCAAAGTCATAAATCCGATATTAACCCATATGCCTGACACCAGTCTACAAAGTCTCCTTCCAACTCAAAGTCACAGGTCAGTGGGTGCAGAGTCCCTGCGTTGGCAGGGGTCTCCCCATGGCTCCTCGCTTCCAGGGCTCAGGGTCCATCAACAGCATCCAGTGGTGGTAGAAGCAACTCAGCACTGGCAGGGCTCTCCACGTGGCTTCTCCAGCTTCAGAGGTCTGGTTCCATCAGGGTAAGGCCGTGTGGCTTCTCCTCCAGCTCGTCCAGCTCCTCGGACGCTCCCATCTTGTCTTGCCCACAGTTTGTTGTCTCAGAGACTGACTCCCAACAACTGGGGAGACAGCCTCTCATCTCCACCAGGGAAATAACCTCGAGATTTCCCAGAAGTCTCAGGAGAAAGCCATGCCCACACAGAAGCCTCAATGGCTACTCAATGGCTATCTCCAGATGAACAGGCTAGACTCCACCCTGACATCTCAATCATGAAATTTGACATCTCGAGTACATGACCGCCACAACAGGCTTGTAAGTGATGGAAAATTTGCTCAGGTAGTGGCCGATCATCTCGGGCTTGGAAAAATATGGAATGCTTCACAAATTTGCGTGCCATCCCTGCACAGGGGCCATGCTAATCTCTGTATGGTTCCAATTTTAGTCTATGTGCTGCTGAAGTGAACACTCAGGCAAGGTCTTAGGAGGAAAGAAAAAAAAAGATCTTCCTCTCTGGTGGGTTTGACCTCTGGAGGTCAGGCAGGCATCAGGTCCGACCTCTCTCACTCTCCCCTCATCCTGTTGCTTGATCTTGCTGGGAGCTGAAGGTGTGACCATGTCCAGTCCAGACTGTCTCTCGACCCATCAGCCCAAACCCACTGCCGCAGAGCCCATGCTGACCCTCATGGCAAACCCGGGTAAGGTTTCCAGGACTGACTGCCCATCTCTGCAGAGCAGACGGCCTCCTCTTCCTCCCAAGAAGCAGCTGCTGGTGACCCTCTCACCTTGTGGTTAGCAGCCTGCCTCTCACCCACCATGCCACCAGGTGTCCACCAGTCAAGTCTTCCCAACAAAACCTATGGCCACAAGCCCAGCCATACAAGACTGAAAGGAGATAGAGGGGGTGCTCTATTTCTGGGGAAAGGTACAGTCTCCCAAACCCATAGGGACAGTTCTACCCTGCTCTGTCCACGCCCTATGAGTTCGAATCCCCTCGAGGGCAGTGAGTTTTGAGTCTGTAGACCTAGAAGCAGCCCTGAAAGCATCGGAGGTACACGTTGGACTGGACACTGCAAGATCAACGGTTCAAATCCACCAGTCGCACTTCAGCAGAAAAGCACATAAGCCTATCAGGAGTCCTGCTGGTGCTGTTGCATATGCTAACCACAAGACTGACGGTTCAAATCCACCAGCTCTCCTTGGGAGAAAGACGAGGCCATCTGCTCCCATGAAGATTTACAGCCTCAGAAACCCTCACTCATCGCTCACTCAACAGCACCTCACAACCGCACAGAGATCCCCGGCAGTCCGATGGGTTAGGCACTGGGCTGTTAATGGCAAGGTCCGAGGTCCAAATCCACTAACCTCTCTGGGGAAGACAGAGGGGGCAGTCTATAGCACCCCACAGAGCGTTCTCGTTACCAACTCTTAGCAATGCCCTGTGGGTTTCTGAGGCTGGAGTTGTTGATGGGAGTTCAAATCCCAGTCTGTCTCCCACAGAGCTGCTGGTGGTTCTGAACTGCCAACCCTATGGCTTGCAGTCTAACCTTTAGCCACCATGACAGCCTCAGAAATATATGGAACAGTTCTATCTGTCCTGCAAGGTGGCTCTGGGTCAGAACCCACTCCCTGGCAGTGGGTCATGTCTGCCTATATTTCCCTCGAGGCGCCTGGGGGTCTGGGTTGGAACGGAAAGGCCAGCTGTTAAACCCTGCAGGCATGGGAAAGCCCTGTCCCTGTTAAGATGGCACCCTCGAAAGTCCCAGAGGGCAGTTCTACTCTGTCACGTGGGCTCGCCGCCGTGGGTCAGGGACCAACCAGAAGGCCAGAGCACCAGGAGCCCAGGCGATCGAGTGGGCTCCTCAATGGGTGACTGACAGCAAGGTCCGTGGTTCAAAACCACCAGCCCACTGCTCAGGAGCAAATCGAGGCTTCCTACTCCCGAGAGTGACCATCTCAGAAACCGACGGGCAGCTCTGCCCTGTCCTACGGAGTCCCTCGGTGTCAGCGTGGCCTCACTGGCAGGGACTTCGATTTTGAGTATATATCATGAGATATGGGGAATCCGTAGAATGCTCCCCTCCCTCGGAGGCGTGTGTTGTGGTCATTAGACATCACCCGGTCAGTTCTGCTCATCTCGACCCTCTGTAGGACAGACCAAAAACTCCGCCCGGTCCCACGCCATCCTCGCCACGGTGCTTATGAGGGACCCCACGGTCGCAGCCACTGTGTCCATCCGTCTGGTCGAAGGCTTTCTTCTCTGGGGCCGCCCCTCCACTTGACCAAGCATCATGGCCTCCTCCAGGCACTGGTCTCTCCAGTACATGTGAGGAAGTCTTGCCATGCCCGCCTCTAACCTACAAGAGAGAGCAGGGCTCCGTTCCCCTCTGGGGCATCTCATGTGCCCTGACCACCGACTATCAGTATAGATGTGCTACTGGGAAGCCAACCAGCTTTCTGCAGAGCTTCTGGACTGAGAGAGACTCGGAAGAAAGACCTGGCAACCGACTTACCAAACACAGCTGAGGTGAACTCCCTGGAAAGCCTGTCCAGACAGGTGATCAGAGAGGGACATTGTGGAGATGGTACAAGACCAGGTAGCGTTTGATTCCAGGTCACGGGGTGGTGGCAGAGGGGGCAGGGGGCGGGGTCACTAACTCAGGAACTCAGTAGCAGCCAACCCCACCTCTGTAGTCACAAGCTTCATTCTTATGAGCCCTGGGGACACAACGATCACTCATGGGGCTGGCAGGGAAAACTCTGGATACCAGAGGAATCTGCAGGTCCCCCAGGAAGTCCCCACCCAGCTCTAAGACCCTCACCAGCCAGGATCCAGTGCCTGAGAGGCCTCCCCAAAATCAGCCTTCACCGTCCTCGATACGCCTCCAGCTGACAGGGGAAAGCCCACAGAGCTAACAAAGAGAAGTCACTGCCAACTCAAGCAGACGCACCTCTGCCCTGGGCCTGCGCCATCCTCTTACTCGCACCTCCCACCGTGCAAACAGCCCTACTAGGGTCCCAGAGCTCTGGAATCTACTCGGAGAGGCAGCAGCTATTTGCAGTAGCCAGAGCCCTGGGTGGGTGGCCTCGCCAGCCATCCACAGCGAGCCCACGCCCCCCTCAGAGTGGGTTCCCACTCCCAGCCCTGCTGGCCGACAGAGGAGTGTGGGGACAAAACCAGGACTTATCCACAATTATAGATACTCCACAATAGGAAGCAGATACTAGCAACCATTTACCAGCCTTTGGTGTGGAAGTCAGAAGTTAGATATTCTCCTTGAAGACTCCAGGTAACACAAGAGATAGGGCCAACCCCCTACTCTTTGGACAATGGGTCACTCCCTCTAAAAGCATTAGCTAAAGTCTCCAGTCCAAGGACCATCAAGGCTAGGCCGCCATCAGGAATCTAGACCTGCCCATCTTGTCGCATGGGGCCCACACACTTCCCTTTCCTATAACTCATACCTATAGCATAACCCTTTCCTGTGACGTGTGTCTTGACCTGTATCTAGGGGCCTTGCGTGGCTCCAAAGGGTATATAAGGCTTGGGCACAATAAAGAAAGACCTCTCACCCCTCTGCGCCGGATACTCCCCGCTCTCTCATCTAATTCCTTCCCTTGCTCTCTCTCCACATGGACGACCTGACAGCAGGAGGTGAGCATGCTACCATGAAATGTGTCTGACTCTTATTCCTTTCTTTCTCACACTCTCTGTAACTTTACGACAAGAATTAATAATTATCACTGCACAGCTGCACCTATTAAAGCCTGTGATGAACGTATCAGAGGCTGGCTTCCTCTGAGAGAGGAGGACCCCCCCGTGGGCTCCCAAGGCTGCACATCTTCACAGAAGGTGGTGGTTGCATCTCGACGGGTGGACTTGGGTTGGCCGGCCACTGTACACTTCGCCACTGCAACCCCCCGGGGACTCCTCACAGGCCTCACCAGTACTCATCTATGGGGCAAATTGGCGTCCCTGAGTGGTGGGAATGGTTCACGCTCTTGGCTGCTGTAACCAAAAGGTTGGAGGTTCAAGTCTAACCCGAGGTACCCGGGAAGAAAGGCCTGGCACTCTGCTTCCGGAAATCCAGCCACTGAGAACCCAGTGCGACCAAATTCTACACTGACGGCAGTGCACAGCTGGATATGGAGGGAGGGAGGAAGACAAGGAGGCAGGGGTAGGATAAAATCTAAGAATATAGACTTTGTGGGCCAAACTGGAGGGATCATGTGTCGGTCTGTGTAGACTAAAGAAACAAATTCATAAACACTCATATGTGCATAAGAAAGAGTTTATATACAAGAGCAATTGAACATTGAGGAAACACCCCAGCCCCGTCCAGTCCAAGGTCCTAAGTTTGATATTAGCCCATAGGTCCAATACCAATCTATAAAGTCCTCTTCAGACTCATGAAGCACGTGTAATGACACCAAGACAATCACAGCCCAATGGGTGCGAGTCTTGTGGATCCAGTGGTGATAGAAGCATCTCTGTGTGGCAGGAGTCTCTCTACATGGCTTTTGCGGCTTCTGAGATCTGGTTCCATCAGGGTAAGCCCAGGTGGCTTCTCCAGGATGTCTCACAGGGCATCAGCCTTGTATCTTGTCAGTAGAGGGTCTCCAAGGGACTGAATCTTGAGTCTATCCCCCTCAAGGGGGAAATACAGCCACATTTCCCAGAATTCTCAAGAGAAATCCATGCCCCCACAGAGATCTCATTGGCTCTCTCCAGATGGACAGACTAGACTCCACCCCTACACTGTTAATCCTCAAATTGACCCCAGCTGAGTAACTGCCACAGATCGCTTCGTTCTGTGTGGCCCCAAATTACGGTGCAGTGGTTAGGCCTTGAACAGCATCCCACGTGGTTGGCAGTTTGAAAGGACTCCTAGCGGTGAGAGTCCTCGAGCCTTAAGTCACTGCCGTGCAAGCGTCGGACTGCTAACTACAAGGTCGGTGGTCCAAACCCATGAGCACACCCTCCGAGAGGGGACGAGGAAGTTGTCTGCACCCAGGCAGATTGACAGCTTCAGAAACCGCCCATCTGAGACTCGGAGCCAGCACCAGCTTGAGAAGAGTGGGTTGGCAAGGAACCCTATTTTAGTTTGCTCGTCATGGTTGCCGTCTCTGTGAAGAGAAAAATGATAGCGGCGTGACATAGGCGAATTGGTCGGCCTTCACATTTCAACGTCCACGAAGTGTTACTGGCACATGGCCGCACTTGGCAATGCTGTTAGGTGCCAACACGCAGCGTCTCGGTGCAGCAGAACAGCCCAGAGACCGGGCCTGGGCCACCCTCCTAATCACTCTCAGGTTTGAGCCCATCTGCGCTGCCATGGTGCCACTCCACCGCGCCGAAGCTCTTCCTCATCATCACGGTCCTTCTATTTTACCAAGCGTGCCGTCCTTCTCTGGGGACTGGTCTCTCCTGACGACACGTCTAAAGTGCGTGAGATGACATCTCCCCCTCCGTGCCTCGCAGGGGCACGCTGAGAAGCACACCATGCTTCTTCTGAGAAGGATGTGCTTGTTTGTGTTTCTTTTGGCCATGCATGGTCCTTTCCATATTCTTTGCCATAATTCAACTGCTTCTTCTACAGTCTTCCTTAGGCAGTGTCCCGCTCTCCTAGGCAGATGAAGGGACTTGGGTCAGGCAGCCCTCAGTCCTGAAAGGGCCATCCTGGCTTTTCAACACCTTAAAGAGGTCGTATGCAGCAGATCTACTCCACGCAAGGCATCGTCCGGTCTCTGGACTGCTGCTGCCAGGAATGTTGACGGTGGAGCCAAGCAAGACACCGTCCTTGACAACTTGTGCTAGTCCAGGTAGACGAGAGAAACAAATTCATAGACACGCATATGGATATAAGGGAGAGATTTATATACAAGAAGACTGGAACATTGAGAAAGCATCCCAGTCCAGTCCAAGGTCATAAGTCCAATATTAGCCCATATGTCTGATACCAGTCTATAAAGTTTCCTTCCGACTCATGAGGTCACAGGCCAGTGGGTGCAGAGTCTGGTGTATCCAGCTGGGATAGAGGCATCTGTTACTGGCAGAGGTCTCCCCATGGCTCCTCATTTCCAGGGCTCAGGGTCCATCAGCAGTGTCCATTGGCGGTAGAAGCATCTCAGCGCTGGCAGGGGTCTCTCTGTGGCTTCTCCAGCCCCAGAGGTCTGGTTCCATCAGGGGAAGCCCATGTGGCTTCTCCTCCGGCTCCTCCATTCTCCAAGAATCAGGAACGATCAGCATGCTATCATCTGGTCAGTAGTTCGTCATCTCAGAGACTGACTCCCAGAGACTGAGAGTCAAGTCTCTCTTCTCCGACTGGGAAATACCACAAGACTTCCCAGAATTCTCAGGGGAAAGCCGTGCCCACACAGAGGCCTCATTGGCTATCTCCAGATTAAGGGCTAGACCCCACCCTTACGTCCCAATCATGAAATTGACATCACGACTACATGACTACCACACAACTTCACCCCTTTCTCCATCTGTCATGATGTTATCGATGGGTCCAGGTGTGAGGATGTTGGTCTTCCTTACAGTGACGTATCATCCTTCCTGAAGCTGCAGTCCTCGATCTTCAGCAGCAAGGGCTTCCAGTCCTCCTCACTTACAGCAAGCCAGGCCCGGCCACCTGTGCACCGAACCTTGTCCACAAGCCCTCCACCAATCCTGATGCCACATTTGTCTTCCTGCCAGCCAGCTTCTCTGCTCACTTACTCAACATAAAGATGAGTAAATTTGAGCAGAGGGTGCATTAGTAGGTTTGTGGGTTCTCTGTGGCTGCTACTGGGAGTCCCTGAGGGGTCCCCGAACACTTAAATATTCCGTTTCTCACCACAAGGTTGGGGGTTCGAATCCCCCCCCACCCCAGAGACTCTTTGAAAGAAAGAACCGTCGATCCACTTTGGCAAGGTCACAGCCCTGAAACTCCATGGAGCACAGTCCTCTGACATGCGTGAGTGAGCTGTGAGTTGGAATCCATTCCACAGCCAGTTATTTCGTGTGGTATGGTCTGGATGGGTTTTGATTGATCTGGTCTGATCTCGCTTGGTTTGATCTAGTCTGGTTTATTTAGGTGCCACCCCCTTCCCCCCCCCCCTGCCCCGCTACCAAAACCAAAAACCCAACCCACAGCCCATGGAGTTGGTTCCCACTCCCATGGACGGTATGGGACAGTGTAGGACCCCTCCTCCGGGTTTGGGGTTGTGTGTCTTTACAGGAGCAAGGCAACCCCGTTACTTCATAAGGGGTGACTGGCGGACCTGTGGTTAGCAGTCCGGTGCTTAACCCAGAGTGCCACCAGGGCTCCTTCCTTGGCCACAGAGCTGAAACATATACTCTCTGGACTTTGTAGAAGAAAAATAGCCGACCTTACCCCAGATTCTTGGATTCCAGCTTTTCTCATTTCTGGTGGCTTCACTCCCTGGAACCTCGCCATTCCCATCTATCTGTTCAACGGGACGAACTCTCACAGCACAGTGGAAAACTACAGAACCAAGCACTGCCGTAGCACATGTCCACTGGAAGAGAGCTGAAAGTCACACGACACGCACAGAACCCCTTCTATAACTCTCCGGTTTGACGCCGGCTCACGGGGACTGTTGGATGACTTTATGCAAACTTGAAATTGTCTGCAAGTGTAGGGGTGGGGGCCTGTGTGATCACGAGATGCTGATAAGATCAGGTCGCAGGCATCAAAAAACAAAAAGTCATATTGTGAATGAGGGGGAGGGTGAAGACTCAAAACCCATCTGTAGGTAACTGGACATCCCCTTACAGAAGGGTTGTGGGGAGGAGATGAGCCAGTCGGGGTGCAGCGTGGCAATGATGAAATAGACAACTTTCCTCTCGTTTTTAAATGCTTCTCTCCCCCACCCCCACCCCTGCCACTATCATGATCCCAATTCTATCTTACAAATCCGGCTAGACTAGAAGATGTACACTGGTACAGATGGGAACCAGAAACATGGGGAATCCAGGGCAGATTAACCCCTCAGGACCCGTGGAGAGAGTGGCAATACCGGCAGGGTGGAGGGAAGGTGGGAGAGAAAAGGGGGAACCGATCACAAGGATCTACATATAACCTACATATTACATGGGGGGTGGACAACAGAAGAGGGTGAAGGGAGACATCAGGAAGTGTTAAGATGTGACAAAATAATAACAATTAGAAATTACCAAGGGTTCGTGGGAGGGGAATGGGGAGGAAGGAGGGAAATGAGGAGCTGATACCAAGGGCTCAAGTAGAAAGCAAATGTTTTGAGAATGATCATGGCAACCAACATACACATGTGCTTGACACAATGGATGGATGGATTGTGATAAGAGTTGTACGAGCCCCCGATGAAAGGATTTGTAAAAGAAACTAGAAGTGTGCAGGTGGGACCAATCTGTTATTCAGTTTGATAATGTCTCCTTAGGAAAACCAGGAACTTCTCTCTCCTTGTGGTGGTCATGTGCTTGATGTCAATTTCATGATTGGCAGTCTGGGGGTGGAGTCTGGCCTATTAATCTGGAGAGAGCCAATGAGGCCTCCGTGTGGACATGGCTTTCTCCTGAGACTTCTGGGAAGTCTCAAGATATTTCCCTCATGGAGATGAGTAGCCATCTCCCCGGTTGTTCTGAGTCAGTGTCCGAGATGACGAACTACGGAGAAGACAAGATGGCAGCATCCGAGAAGCTGAAGGAGCTGGAGGAGAAGCCACACAGCCTTACCCTGATGGAACCAGACCTCTGAAGCTGGAGAAGCCACGTGGAGAACCCTGCCAGCGCTGAGTTGCCTCTACCACCACTGGATGCTATTGATGGACCCTGAGCCCTTAAAGCGAGGAGCCATGGGGAGACCCCTGCCAGTTGCCAGGACTCTGCACCCACTGACCTGAGACTTCGTGAGTCGGAAAGAGACTTTACAGATTGATAACGGGCATATGGGCTAATATCGGACTTATGACTTTGAACTGGACTGGGCTGGGATGCTTTCTCAATGTTCCATTCCTCTTACATATAAACCTTACCCTTATGTCCATATGCGTGTCTATGACTTTGTTTCTGTAGTGTACCCAGACTCACCCTCTCCTCCCCCCACACACCCACCACCCACTTTCCCGCTACTGTGGCTGGATCTGCCACCAGAGGCTGCCCCCGTCAGGTTGCCGCACGATGAGAGCTGTTGCTATCCTGCCATGTTTCCACCCACCTTGAACCCAGGCAGTTTGGCTCCCACTGGCATGGAATCTTCCTGCTTCCGCTAAAGAGGATCCCAGTGAGCATCAGACTGACGGACTGGAGCTGGACTAGACTGGAGCTCCTCCTTGATGGTCAGTTGCCTCTTGATGTCAAGGCCCTTCTTGTACACAGATGGTGCCACTGATTTTTTTCCCCTGGACCACACAGCCTGACACAGCAACCCGAGACAACAGAGTAGAAGAATGGACTAACGACAGGAGACAGTGTGTGAGTCTGGGTAAATTAGGGAAATCCATAGAAACTCGAGTGTATAAGGGAAAGTTGTATATATAGGGTAAGTGTACATTAAGAAAGCATCGGGCTGAGCTCCGGTGGCGTCGTGGTTGTGCGCGGGGCTGCGGCCCACTGGGACGGAGGTTCAATTCCAGCAGTGGGGCTGGGCCTCCTACTCCCAGCACCGGAGAGCAGTGATGCCCAAAAAAAACAAAAAAAAGAAAGAAAGAAAGCATCCCAACCCAGTTCTGTCCAAACCTGTAAGTTCAACATTCACCCATATGTCTACAAAGTCCTCCTCCATCTCACAAAACACATGTAATGATGCCAACGGCAGGAGGGAAGTCTAATCAGCGAAAATGTCAGCATCTCAGCGCTGGCAGGAGTCTCCATGCGGCTGCTCCAGCACCCAGGGCTGCACCAGGGCAGGTCCATGTGGCTTCTCCTCGGGGGTGTCTCACAGGAAGGGAGCCTTGCCAGCTGAAGCAGGGAACCGGCTAAGGCAGCTGCACCCTGGTCCGACCATCAGAAAGCAAGAGACCGGAGAACTAGAAAGGCGAGACTCACTCAGCCATTTATCTCTCTGCCCTTCAATTAACTCCGCGTGTGTTTATTGGCTCAGTTGGTACAATAAGCATTAACCATCTCGGGCGGCAAGCCACTGGCAGGCTCAACGAGTTGCTGAATTCATAATCAGGAGCCCTGGTGACTTAGTGGTGATGTGTTGAATCACAAGGCCAGCAGTTCAACACCACCAGCTGCTACCAGGGAGAAAGACGAGGCCTTCTATTCCCATAAAGAGTTCCAGTCTCAGAAGCCCATGGGAGCGGTCCTTCAACCCAGTCCTGCAGGGTCCCTCTGAGTTACAAGTGACTCAAAGACAGTGAGGTTCTGGCTTGGTAGTTTTCCAATTCATCATTTTAAAAAAGTTTCTTGAAATCTTTTTGGGAGCAGATGGCCACATCTTTCCCACAAGTGCCTGGTGGGCTCCAAAGGGCAGCCTTTCTGTTAACAGGGCAACATGGTACCCACATCCTCCCCAGGGAGCCTTCTAAAGTCCCCGGCTCATCCCTTCTGGGGCTGCAGAAACAAAGGGTCCTGAACATGGAGTCCCTGGGCCCGGGTCACACAGTGACTGCTCGTAACACCTGTTATGGATGGCCTGTCCTCCACCCCAGGCCTCCAGCCTCTGTCCCCACCCCAACCTCTGACAGGGAAGGGGAGCATGCCTTCAGAGCCTGGGAACACTCGGCCATGGGGTGGCCCACCGAGAGGCCCTCCCTCTCATCCTGGGACTCCCACTGCAGACCGAGCATCCCCTCTGGTTTCCCTCCTCTTCCTACAAGACCCTAAGTCCTCTCCCCACCCACCTCCACACACTCATTCTCATAGGATTAAACAGACAGATGGGACAGGAAGCAACTGGGAAAGGACACTTTTGGACTCTGAATTACCCATCCTTTGTTGTTGTCGTTAAGATTTTAGTTTTCTTTTTATTTTCCCCCTGCTGAGAGTTCGCTTGATATTAAGAGTTCGATTGACACTTCCATCCTTGGGTCACCTTTCGAAAAAGAGTGGTATGGACATCATGATCCGTTCTAGTGCACCCTCCCACGTGGGTTTTCATCTCCATAAGGTGAAACCGCTGGTCTCTCCCCACCCACAAGAAAAAAGAGCGATGACCATTGAAAGTCTCATGGAAACAGGAAACAACGCAGTGGCCCCTCATGACAAGAACAACACGCACTGAGCTACTATAAATGTCTGTGAGAAGAGTTTTGTGCACACTTACATTTTTAGCTCCTTTGGGTAGCTATCTAGATGCTCACTGACTGCATCTCATGCTAAGGGGTCCCAGTGGCACAGTGGTTCCTCAATGGACTGCTCACCACAAGATCAACAGTTCAAAGCCACAAGCCAGGCGGTGGGAGACAGAAGAGGCTTTCTCCTCCCCTAATGAGTCAGGCCCAGGCACCCCCGGGGCAGTTCTACCTGCCTACAGGGTCGCCAAGAGTCAGCAGCTACTTGAAGGTAGTGATCTTGGGTTCTTCTCTTCCTGAAAGAGAAGGGCCTCAATAGATGGATTGGCACAGAGGTTGCCAACAATGGGCTCAGACAAAGATTGGTCGTGAGGCTGGTGCAGGACCAGGCGGTGTTTGCGCCTGCTGTCCATGTGATGAGAGTCGATTCGATGTCGCCCAGCAATACTGCCAACCTGTGAGCCTGAGCTCTGTAAGCCCGGCCGGACTGTCTTTCAGGGGCATGAGCTTCTTCAGCCCTCCCACCAGTGAGTGAGAGTTCCAGTTGCTCCTTCTCTATGTCCGCATTTGATGCTGTTTGGTCTTGATTTTTCCCAGCAAACCACGAATCCCATCCCACCCCTGGCCTGGTGGTCCAGTACCAAGTGTTTAACTCACCTGGACACTCTGTGTCTGCCTGGCACAGAGGCCTCACAGCAGGCACCAGTCATGCCTGCTGGCAAAATGAGTACATGGTGGCGGTCAGTGGTGAGGGGTGGGCCTAGGTGTGTTGAAGGTGGACGGAGACAGCCGCTGAGAGGGCCGGTAAGTTGTCCAAGTTAGATGAGTCCCTGGGGCAGCTGGGGCAGGCCTCCTAAACCCTGGGTGTGGCTGGCTGCCATAGTAACCCCATGAATGCTATCCAAATGCTGCCCCACCCTGTGCCAACCCCCTGATCTATTTTAGGCTCTGGTAGGTAGCAGGCCAGGGGTTTGTTCCTTTCCATGCCTAGGGGCCCCTACAGGATGTTGGAAGTCAATGCAGGCTAAGGTGCATGTGCCAATCCAAGCCAGAGTCAGGTGGGCTTAATTCAGCCAGTGGGGTCAACCAGTACCATTGCCGCCTCCAAGCGGAAAGTCCTAGAAGTCAGACCCTGGACACCACCCCCCTCTTTTCCAGCTGCTCCTCTGCCTTCCGCTGGGCCATGCCAAGCTATCTATCTCTATCTATCTCACCTCAGGCCGCCGTGTGTGGGTGTGCACTGCCATGAGAGTGCCTGTGTTCAGTTAACTGTAAAGCCTGAAACATCTTCTATCTTTTATGAAACTCTACTTGGATCACAAACCAGGCTTCAGCGTGAGTTCTTTCTCGTGCGAAGCCAACAACCCAGGTATTTCCCACCAGAGAAACCTAACATAGTCTGCTGCCGTGTGTCTCAGAGATAACCTTGGGGCTACATATCAAGGTCAAAGAGCTCGGGTATTTTTTCTGGAGCAGGCCCACATTCCAGCCTCCCTGACTTTTCGGACACCTTCCTGACTTTCCCCTCCTCAGCCGTGGGGGACTGAGGACACAACAGCTGGGTGGGATGTTGAAAAGGCAGCCAGCCTGGACCTTGGCAGCTAAGACAGGGCTGCGGATACAGCCAGGAACTGCACTGTGGGACCCTGCATAATGTAGGGCAGGTGTCACCTTTCCCATGCCCTCCTGTCTGTCTTCCTGTCTGCACTTCCTGTTCATGTGCGGGGCTGTGGGTCATCCTTTCTGTGCTCACAGGGCTTGCCTGTTCTCCCCCAGCCTCGCTTCTGGAGGTGGGATCGAAACCGTGCAGCCTGCCATGTTAGGGGTTTGGGGTCCCCGAGGCCTTTTTGAGGTTCAGTGATCCACTTTGTGTGCCCGACAGTGGCCGACACGTGCACTTATCAATCCTGTTGGTCTCTGCAGGACTCTGCTTGTTCCCTGCGGACTCTGGACTAGACCCCATGCGACAGCCACCATTTTCCCAACTGCTTGGCTCTCCTGCAAGATGGTATGGCCCAGAGGCCGCTGCCAATTGTGTGAACCCTGGCCAGGATGGCACCACCCACAGGGAGAGATGGCACTTCGGGGGCTGGTGGCTCAACCCTGGGAATTTGCCCCACCTATTCCCCCAGTGATCAGCATGCCCTTCTCC
Source organism: Nesogale talazaci (assembly GCA_004026705.1). Classification (NCBI taxonomy): domain Eukaryota; kingdom Metazoa; phylum Chordata; class Mammalia; order Afrosoricida; family Tenrecidae; genus Nesogale; species Nesogale talazaci. Next base: position 5,628 of record PVJH01033803.1, on the reverse strand, counting down.
CCTCCCTTTCCTTTCGTTTTCTCCTGGTTTTACAAACAAGCTGCTTCAGTGTGCTGTCCGTGTGCTAGTTGGGGGGAGGGGTGTTGTTTTTTCTCTACCAGCTGGTTTTCTGTTGCTGTAGCCTCAGCCAAAAGCATTCAGAAGCTAAGCTAACTGCTAACTTTCGTCTCCGAAGGCCTCTCAGCAATTCCGCCTTCTGCATGCTCCTGGTACAGCCCCAGTGAGAGTCTATGGCCACCAGGCAAAAATCCCAATTTCCTTAGGCTGTTCCCTGAGCCATCTGCTCAGTCTGTCTTCCCCTTCAGAGGTTTGGAAGGCCACTCATGCCAGCGGTCGCCTTTGAAGACAATTAGGGACCACTCCAAACAGTGGCCTACTTCCCTTGCAGTCTAGAACATGGCCAGGACCTACCAAATTTTTGGAGACCATAAGACGCACTTTTTTTTTGCTCCCAAAGTGGAAGGGGCACGCCTTCTGGTCTGAAGGAGTGATGTCCCAACATTTTATTATACTGGTACTATTTGGTTCAGAGTATTAGTTTCTTGTTTTCCTGCTCTAAAACCCAGGTGTGTCTCATGGGTCTGAAAAATACAGTCATTAGCAGGCAGAGACTGGGTCCCTGACACCTTCCGTCCAACAGGGACACCTGTTCAAGGCTCCAGTCTCACGGCACCCAGGTGGTGCGTCCCGAAACTGCTGGTGCTGACCTTGAGGCATCGAGCTCCAGGAAAACTCTCTGTTTTGTGTTTCCTAGATGGGGATGGTCAGTTTGGTGCCCAGGGGGATCCCCACTTGGGCGCATCCTCTCTAATGGGGAGAGATTCGACCCAGAGCTGCCGGAGCAGCAGAAGCTGATTTCGTTTTGCAATTTCATCTGGCCACAGTCAATTCAAGGGGTGGGGGGGGGGGGGGGGGGGGGGGGGGCGTGCGGGGAATCTGGGCCAAAGAACAGCACCCTTTCCCGTCCAGCCCTGAGCAGTGGTTGTCATCCTTCCTCATGCCATGGCCCTGTCATACAGTTCCTCGTCTAGTGGTGACACCTCCCTCCCAACCATAACATTATTTTCCCTGCTGCTTCACCACTGTCATTTTGCTACTGTTATAAATCGGGTGACCCCTCTGAAAGGGCCATTCGACCCCCAAAGGGGTCGCCACCGACAGGTTGAGAATCGCTAAGCTAAATCATTTCTGTGGAAGGAGGAGGAAGTGGGAGGAGTTCCCTTAGGTTAGAGCGTTTTTCCTTTTGAGGAAAAGTAAAGACCTTCATTCCCAGTGCACACAGGACCCCCTAAGGCAGTGGTTCTCAACCTGTGGGTCACGGCCCCTTTAGGGGTCGAAAGACCCTTTCACAGGGGTCGCCTGATTGATAACGGTAGCAACATGACAGTGATGAAGCAGCGATGAAAATAATTTCATGGTTGTGGGGTCGCCACAACACGAGGAACTGTATGAAAGGGTCATGGCATTAGAAAGGCTGAGAACCACTGCCCTGCGGGTTCCTGAAGCTGGGATGTTCTATAGGCGCAGTTCTGAACCTGCCAATGTTCTACCCTTAGTAGAAACAGCTGAGGAGCTTGGTCCCCGGACAGTCCGCAGGTCTTTCACCCTAGCTGAACTCAAACAGATTCAAAGTGACCTGGGCAGTGACTCTGACAAACCCAAGCACACATAGAAAACTTCCAGCATCTCATCCTCGCCTATGCTTTCCCCTGAAAGGATGTAATAAATGGTCATACTGGGACAGACGATGACAGACTTGGAGAAAGAACAAGTGCTCAGAGGTGCCAGGAAGTTTGCCGAGGAGTGACATGTGATGAATGATAAGTACCCAGTAGGGGAAGCAGCCAGACCTTTAACTGACCCTGCTTGGGATCATAATGATCCCAAGGACCAGTGGGCATGGAAACATTTTCTGGTGTGCATCAAAAGTGGACTAAAGTCAGGTAGGCAAAAGGCCAGTAATTGTGCCAAGGTGACAGCTGTTCCCCAGGGGCCAGAGGAAAACCCTGTGGGCTTCCTAGCGCATCTGAATGAGGCCCTGATTAATCACACTGCTGTGAAGACGGCCTACAAAGAGCAAGTCTTACTCAGGGACAAATTTCCCTTACAGCTCACACCGGACATTGGGGAAAAGCTGCTATTGCTAACCAGTGCCCGTTGAATGCCTCCCAGATTTCCCAGACCCCTGCACAAGGCACCACGTGCCACATGTGCTGGCAGCCAGATCATTGGGCTAGGAACTACCCTAACCAGAACAAGTCCCCCTCGAGGGCCAGGCCAGCAGATGGGCCATTGAGCTGCTCTCTGTCCTAAGGCCAATAACCTGTAGGGGAGGCACCTGCCGGCTAGTGTACAGCTGCTGAGGACTGAAGCCGCGTGACCCAGAAGACCAAACAACGGGAGGTAGCTCTTACTGATCTGGAGCCTAGAGTGAGCATCGACATCCGTAAATTTCCTCTTAGTCACTGGGGCTCCCTATTCTGTCCTTATTTCCTTCCCTGGAACCCTTGGCATCTTGCATCTGCACCATCCTGGGAGTGTCAGGAAAACCCATAGTCAAACACTTTGCAGAACCCCTCAGGTGCCTAGGGGACAATTTCTATTTCTCTCATGGCTTCGTAGTAGTCCCTGAATGTCCAGCTTCTCGACCAGGTCGAGATGTGTTGTCTAAGCTACACACCTGCATAGTCATTGGGCTTCATCCTCGCCCCTCTACAGCTTTCCACATGCTCCTTACAGCAGAGAAGCTGCCTGTTTCTCCCAGGAACCATGGGAAAGAACCATAACCTGTGAAGTCTGAGACACGGGAGTCCCCAGCCGGGCTAAGTACATAACCAACGGAAAGATGTTCCTAAAAGACCATCAGCAGCAGTACCCTTTGGAACCTGCAGCCATCAAAGGATTACAACCCCTTATTAAGAAGCTCCTCCCAACATGGACTTTGGGTCCTTGTTAACGCTCCCTATTAACACCCCAATATTACCGGCTAAAAAGAAAGACAGGTCTTCTTGGCTGGTCCAAGACCTCAGGATAATACCTCAGGATAATATCTCAGTGACACCACTGTACCCACCAGTGCCAAACTCCCTTACCCTCTTAGGGGGGATTCTTAGCAACACACCGGTACAGAGTCCTGGATTTGAAGGATAGCTGTTTTTGAGTTCTCCACAATGAACAGTGACAGTTCCTCTTTGCCTTCGAATGGAAGTTAGAGCAAGGGCAGTCACATCCACTTTCCTGGACGGTGCTACCCATGAGCTTCGGAGATATCCCCCATTTGTTTGGACAGGCCCTACACCAGGACCTCGTGGGCCTTACGCTAGAGGGGGGCACCGTCCTACAGTACGTAGATGACCTCCTCATCTGCTCCACCACTTGGGAACAGTGCCCTGCTCATTCAGTACGAGTTCTAAACTTCTTGGCAGAAATACGCTCTAGTGTCTCCAGGACCAAGGCCCCACTAGTGCAATAGCAGGTGACATAGCTGGAACTAGTCTTATCAGAAGGAAAGAAGGGACTGTCCTCAGAACAAGTGAGGGCAATTGGGGAGCTGCATAGACAGATGTGAGTGTTTCTAGACCTCGTGGGGTTTTGTAGGATCTGGATTCCTGATGACAGACTCCTACCAAAATCCCCATAGGAGAGCCTGAAAGGGAGAAGTGACTTCGAACCATTATGGTGGGGCATGGAGCAAAGGCAAGCAGTGAACCAGCTTAAGACTCTTCTGCTCCAAGCTCCAGCACTAGGTCTCCCAGGCCCTGCAAAGAAGGTTTTCCTGAATGCTCATGAGAGAAAGGCGATACCCCTGAGGGTGCTGGTCCAGGAGCTATGACCTCAGCCTCAGGCAGTGGCATATCTATCAAAGAGGTTATATCTTACCTCCGCAAGCTAGCCACCTTATGGATGAACAATAGCTGCCATGGCCCTCTTGGTCCAATGTGTCAGTCTGGGTAGATGAGAGGAACAAATTTCATAGGCACGCATATGGATATAAGGAAATGGTTTATATACAAGAGGAATGGAACGCTAAGAAAGCATCCCAACCCAGTCCAGTTCAAAGTCATAAGTCTGATATTAGCCCATATGCCCGATACCAGTCTATAATGTCTCCTTCTGACTCACAAAGTCACAGATCAGTGGGTGCAGACTCCCGGCGCTGGCAGGGGTCTCCCCATGGCTCCTCACTTCCAGGGCTCAGGGTCCATCAACAGCATCCAGTGGTGGCAGAAGCAACTCATCGCTGGCAGGGGTCTCCACATGGCTTCTTCAGCTTCAGAGGTCAGGCTCCATCAGGGCAAAGCCATGTGACTTCTCCAGCTCCTCAAACGCTGCCATTTTGCCTTGTCTGTGAGTCATCGTCTCTGAGACTCACTCTCAACAACTGGGGGGATAGCTTCTGATCCCCACAAGGGAAATATCGCAAGATTTCCCAGAAGTCTCAGGAGAAAGTCACGCCCACACAGAGGCCTCATTGGCTACTCAATGGCTATCTCCAGATGAACAGGCTAGATTCCACCCCCACATCTCAATCATGAAATTAACATAAGCACATGACCGCCACATCTAAGAAGCAGAAAAGCTCATTATAGGAGGAACTTTAGAGACCTGACTAATCATAGTCTCCTAAGTGCTATAAGCTATAACTGGCTTTCTGAGAGCCGCCTTTTAAAGTACCAAATCCTTCTTACAGAGAACCCCGATGTCACGGTCCAAATATGGAGTGCCCTCAATCCAGCTACATTTCTCCCTCACTCTGGGGCGCACCCTAGATCCCCCCATTTCTCCTTTAAGCGCTGTCTGCTCATAACTTGCCTTGATCAGACCTCAAAGACCAACCCCTGGGGGCAGCAGGTTGTGTCTGTCTCTCAGTCCGTCACAGTTTTGTACCGATGGAGTCCGAAATGCAAGGCTGATTACACCATCCTTTCCCTCGGCCTAGTCATTGAAGCTCATCTCCTGCCCCGGGAACTTCAACCCAGCTGGCTGAACTCACAGTCTTATGGTGGGGCCTTGAGCTAGCAGAGGGGAAGAAATTCACGTTATTTACTGACTCCCAATAAGAGATTGGGGTTCTTCACACCCACTTTTCCATCAGGCAGGAAAGAGGATTGTGTCACCCTTCAGGAAGGTCCCATACAGGAGCCAGATCAGGGCCCTGTTAGAAGCTGTCCAAAAACCAGCGGAAGTGGCAGCAGTGCACTGCTGAGGGCACCAGAGGGTGCCCAGAAGTCCCTGTGAGCAACCGAGCAGCCAACAGGGCTGTCAGAAAGGCAGCCCTAGGCACCAGCCCCTCGGCCTCCATCAATTCCCCAAACCAGCTCCCTCTTCCAGATTAATCGCCAGAAGAAGTGTAGCAAATAAAGATGCAGGAATTCTGCCTTCGACCTGATGCAGGGTGGGAGAAAGACACACCAGCCCTCCTTACCACAAAGGTGAGAGTGGAAAGCCTTCCACGCTGCCACTCAGCTAATTCATAAAACCCTCCTTGACCCTGCCCACTCAACAGTTCTGTGGGGCCAACGTAACCTCAGCCATCAGGTCAGTAACATCCCACTGTCCCACCTGTCCGACCAACAGCCCCCAAGGGGCGCTCAGAAGTCACCTGGCTCAGTGCAAGGGATCCTACAC
>PVJH01033802.1:0-21230 GCA_004026705.1 Nesogale talazaci | reverse complement strand
TATTGAGGGTTGGAGGGGAGGAGAGACCAGGGGAAGAGGGGAAGGAATGGATAAGCCGATACTAGGGGCTAAAGGGAAAAAGGTGGACGATTGGAGAACAATAATAGAAGTGGACATGTGAGGGTGCTTGACGAGTATGCTTATTTATATATTGTGAAAAACGATGTATGAGCCCCTAATAAAATGATTGGGAAAAAAATGGTAGTTTAACCTAAAGATAAAATCAACAAAAATAACACATTCCAGTCTACTTTCTGTACAAGAGAACAATATTTTAAAATGTACTACACTGTAAGTCTAACATGTACTTTGGCAGGAAAAGACTTAATCTGCTAGCCTGATAATTTTGAAGTGGTTAATGATTCAGAAACCTAAAGACATCAGGTAAGGTATTAATTTTGATCACATCATCTCCAAAATTTTGTCAAGGTTCTGTTCAGTTTTCCTGTATCTGACTTAGGGTACAGTGACAATATATTTCTATCTAAAAGCAGATTTTTTTTAAAAAGATTTTTATCTGGTGAAAGGATTATTTATGTTTGTATTGCTTACTGACAGAAATATCATAGTAACAGAAGTGATATATACCTAATGGAAAGATTTGACTGGGAACAATGAAATTACAATCAGGGTGTTTTCAGAAGTGGCCAAACTTAGGAGGAATGAATGATTCGAGGTTCTATCTACTCCATAATGATAAGGCAACTAATAAGAACAGTGGTCTTTGAAGAACCAACAGAGATTTCATTATGTTGTGTCCTCTTTTAATTTCCAGAATGCTCCTGTGAAGGAGCCCATGACATTACAAATATCAGAGTTGGGGACAATTATTGGATACTAATCTTAAAATCAGGGCAGCTGCCACTTTCCTCAACACCTACTTCCAGTATGAAAAGATGTCTTTTCATCACCTTGGGATATTTGCTTTCATCTGGATTGAATGTAATTATTTGATCGCACTATTGTCACAAACCTTATTAACTCACAAATGATCACATTATCCATTCAAGATTCATTTCTTGGTTTGAGTTCTTACTAAATACAAGGCTTACAAGTAGTCAAATCAAGGATAACCTTAAGAAACCTTCTTTTTAATTCTAAGTATTGTTTTCTACTTGTGCATATAAATATGAGATTCAAAATAAGAATAGGCTAATGTTGTACTTTATCCTAATGGCATATGTAGCCGTTAGAAATCCATCAGAGGCCAGATAGTTTCACTAAAAAAACTTAAGAGAGTCATCCAATGACCTACCAAACAAGCTGCTTTATCTCTTTCATGCCACCTTTTAAAAGACTTTCATCTGGTATGTTTTAGAAAGTGGCAGAGTGGGCTGCACTTTGGGCTGCTTATCTGTGAGGTCAACAGTTTGAATCTATCTGTCACTCTGTAGCAAAAAGATGAGGCCTTCTGACCCCTCTCCCCCCCACCACCCCCAGGAAAGATTTATCCTCTCTGTAAACCACAGGGACAGTTCTAGAACTCTGGGAGACAGTTCTACCTCTCCACTATGAGGCACTATTGAGGCAACAGCAGTGACAGAGAGAGAGAGAGGTTTTTTTTTTTTTTTTAAGATCCTATTTAAACAGGCATAAGTTTAAAGGAAAGTGTATAAACCACTAATTGTATGGATTATTGAAGGAGAAAAATCTCATCCCTGAAATGCAAACACATCAGGCATTTATAGCAGAGACTGACCAGAGAGAAATATCCTGCATGTTCTTTCGATCTAATGCACAGATTCCTACTAATCTTTCATCCCCCCCCCCCAAAAACAGTCTCAATTGTTCTGATTTTACACTAACACTCAAGAATGGTGAAGTTCCATTTTATGCTTTAACATCATATTTGTAAATGACTTCTGTCAATTAGCTTAAAACACAATCATCAAAAACAGAGGCAGCAGAACCAGAAGAATGAGTATTACAGCTTGGAACAAAATGTCAGAGACAGAAATGGAACACCTTTAATTCGTAGGGACTAGAGATGAGAGAAGGAGGGAAGGAAATAGAGAGTTGAATGCTTAGCAACCTTCCTGAAGTGAGAGTCAAAAATAAATGATCACTATAAGATTGTAAAGTGCTCTTACGACCCCAGCGCCAATCCTTTCAGTTTTTTCATGTCATTATTGTAAAAATGCTTATCACCAATGGTCATGATAGCACAAGGGCTGACTTCATGTGGAGAAACATGAACATCAGTGTTGCTCAATTGCCAAGTGACTCAGAGAGTTGAACTCTGCAGGGGAGAAGATTGAATGAACATCACCACTTTATTTCAAATGTGCTTTCCTAATTATGTCTGAATGAGAGTGATAAGCCAGAGCATTTGTTCAATTAAGACTAGAAAGCATCTTCAACACATAGAAAATTCTTAAGGGTCTAGGAAACACTGCATCAAATACAGAAAATGATATGCACAACAGATGCAACCTTGAGTTCAATGAACAATGATATAGACTGTTGGCCTTCTTTCACTTCCTAGGTTTTTTTTTCCTGGACCTTCCCAACTGACAGTGATATGTGGTATCCAGTGGAATCCATCTCCATCATGTATGTCGGTCAACTTCCTATTGCCCTGATGGTGTGTGATTTCATCATCTTACTCCTGTAAGGCTTGCATTGGAAAGAATGGGGAGAGTTGGATGCTGTCAGTTCTTAGAATGAAAAGATATCAGGTAGCCCTTTTTGCAACTTTCTTATTTTTTTTCTGCAAGAATGATGGAATTCTACTGTCAAATAAACTTCACTTCAGTGATGATAATGGTGTATTAGTCCAAGAAAAGAACCTAAGATATATTAAAAGACAAAGCTTTTTTAGTTTTGGTTTTCTAATTTAGTGACTTGAAATGTTTTCCAATATAAATTATAAAGTTGTCAAAGCAACTTCCTTTAAAAAGATGAAAAATAATATGGATTGCTCAAGAAGATATGGTGTATGAGGTCTTTGTATCACAAATATTGATTCAATAATTTCAAATTAGAATCTGGTCTTCCTGAATGCCTGGTTTAACAATCTAGGGTGCCTGTCCAAGAAATATATGTTAAGTTGATAAAACATAGCTTGGGTATCAACCACTAATGTTAATCTCTCTTTCTCTGTTTTTAACATCCTTTTGGTGCTTCTTTGGTGCTCCCACCAGTTGTATATTATTTTACTTTGAGGGTTTACCAAGATATGGCCTGGAAACACATCCTAGAACACTTTTCAACTGTGTTTTAGCACCTGCAAGTAGCCTGAATGAAAGTTGCTATAAGGTCTAAAAACCATGTTTCCTACATAGCAAAATCACTGGAATAATGTAAGCTAAAATAGTCAAAGAATCGAAAGACTAAATCTGAATCTCATCTACATACATGACAAAATAATGCTTAAAAATCGCCTAGAGATTACTAGACATTTGTGTATCATCGAAGAGCAAAATTTCAATGCAAATTAGCCCTCCTTGGTGATTAGCCTTTCAAGGATCACAGATCAAGATGTGGAAGGCTTCTCCATGGGAGGAAGATAAGACTTTCTACTCCACTCAAGATTTATAGTTTCTGAAACCAATCAGGGCAGTTCTAGTCTCTCCTAAAGGGTTGCTATAAGTCAGAATCAACTTGATGGCAGGGAGTTGAGTCTGTACTAAAATGAGCAGATTTTAAGAGGGGCACCATTGACCAGGGTGGAGGGGGGCTCTTCTTGTTTAAAAATTTGGTCTATATGGAGCAACAAAAATTTTCATAGAATACAAAAAAAATTGTAGTATATTCATTTTAAGTTTTAAATGCCATGGGACATTGTTAAATTGTTAACAAGCAGGACGTCTGGTCACTTTAGTGGACCAGAGGAAAGATGAGAATAGTGCAATCACAGTGTAGAACAGAAAAGGTGGTTGGTGAAGGCACATCACATGGGCAATATAAGTTTGTAAAAGGACTTTGGCTGTCAGTGAAATGGGGAGCCACTGCAGGAAGTTTGAGCAGAGAAGGGACATACTTTAACTTTGAAGGCTCACTAGCTCTCCCATTGAGGGCAGATTAGAACAAGAAGGCTACTGTCATTCCTGCTAAGAAGGGCTCCCCAGAATGGAACAACACAGTGAGAAAGGAAAAGTGGGTGCAAGAGATGCTTGGAGATTGATAGTTGTGGTGGTGGGAGTCTGTGGAAGGTCTCTTCTGATCTCTCCTATTTTCACCGAGAGAGAAAAGGCAAGGCCATTGGCTGAGTGGGAGGATAAAGGAAGAGGAATTCAATATTTCTGGGAGAGTGAATGAAGCTGTGGGCTAATGTAATAACTAATGGAATCACCCAGGACTCGCTCTTCAATAGTGACTCCAATACCATGGGTCTCAAATTTCTTCCTTCTCTATCCAGAACTCCAGACAACCCTTATTAATTGAGCTCACTTGCCAGATGAAGGAAAGTCAATGAGCTAACACCATCTATGCCTTGAGAGGAACAATGTCTAGAGAACCCCTTTTAGACTGCCATCTTTGGGCATAGTTAAAACGATCAGTGACCAGTCAACTAGAGTTCCAGAGAGAAACACTTTGGATGCTTATCTGAATATCACATTCTACCAAGAGATTTAAGGCCCGTTGGAATCCAGGTTATATGGTTCATGTAACAAGGGCTCTCCTGCAGTATTCGAAGCATGTGCTTTGTCAATGCAGCAGCAAGAAGGGTCTTGTTCCCAGGTTTCCTCTTAACACACCGCTTTTTGGCTTTTGGTGTAAAGTTTATCTTCTGTACATTCTGCTTTCATTTTTCCAATGGTTCTGGGGGGGATCAACATGGGTTTTGCTTTCTCAGGAGATTGGCAAAACTACTAATCAGAACCGAATTACACCTAATTTCAAGAAATGAAAGGGAAAATTAAAAAAAAATTGTTAGGCACTTCTAACGGGGGTGTGGTGTGCACGCTTGCTTCTGCAATCTACCTCCAGAATAAAAAAGAAAAAAATAGATCCATTAAGCCAATATTAAAAAGGCTCCTGCTGTAAAATGAGAGTTGCAAAAGGAGCAAATCTGAATCACAAATGACTTTCTTGCTTCACCAGCAATTTAATATTACTTAATGAATGCTGAGTAATCAAAGTATGTATTATCATTCATGCACTCACACTGAGAATTGGTCTGTGACCTTTAGAACTCTTCCTCTTTGACATCAGCTCTCTCTCTCTCTCTCTCTCTCTGTGCACATTCCCACTCAAGTTACTTCTTGGAAGGCTCGTTGACCTTTCCCATTTTTCCTCTCTTTTACCTGATCTTAGCTCCTGATTCTGCCCTTTTTGCTATGTGTTAAGTAGCAAGAAAAAGGGACAGGGGGTTGTCCCTCTCCATGCCTGAGGGGCCTCCTACAGGAGATTGGAGGAGAATCTGGCAAGCCCTTAACCAGCGTTAACGACTTACTGAGCATGTACCAATTCAAGCCATAGCCAGGTGAGCTGTACACTGGGCTGTCCCAAACTAAACCCAGGTGGGCTTAATCCATCCAATATGGTCAACCAACAGCATGAATACTGTTTCCCAGGCATAAGAGTCAAATACCTTGACCTTGAGACTGCTGTCTTCGTTTTCGCCCTGGTTCCAGTCCTGGACCCACTGGCAGTGCTGTGGTCTCTCTGGCCTCAGGTAACCACGTGTAGGTGTGCAGTTTCATGAATTTGCCCATGTTTAGTGACTGTAAAACCGGAAACTTCTTCTATCTTTTATAAAAACCCACTTGGATGACAAACCAAGCTTCAGCATGAATTCTTCCTCATGCAAGGCCAAGAGCCAAGGTAATTTCCACCTGAGAAATCTAACCTATGTGGTGTCTGAAAGGGATACATTTCGACTGAATCATTGACCATGGGAAGCCAAACCTAATATAAAGAGATAGTGGGGGGTAGTTCACACATAGCTTAGTCCTAAACTTAGATCTGAACCAGGCTTTCCTTTGCTTAGGTAGATTATCGCAGAAAAAGACCGTTTGTAAGTGGAGAGTTTTTTCTTCTTCTTTTCTTTAAAACCTGTATGGAACTGTTACGTTATAATCAGCAATAAAATCATGAAGAGATGCCATTGATTGAGGATATTTGTGGGTCATGAATCTGTTGGTTGACTCTCAAAGTCATTTTACAACAATCATGCCAATCTCCTCCACATTTCCATTGTGAATTCTCATTAGATCTGAAGTCCAGGTGAGTTAAGTAACAACACAGTTTCAAGTTAATTCTAAATCATGACCCATAAGACAGAGTAGAATTATCTGTTTGGTAGTTCAAACTTATTTATGTAATTATTTCTATGGTTTGTGGTACATCCAAGAACAAGAAGCCATTTTTGTCCACCATGGACTGCATGGAAAATTTAAAAAGGCAGAAATTATGGTGTAAATGTTTCATTATATTTGCTTTCTCTTTTCTTAAGCGTTTCTGTGTAGAATCATATTCCGTGGGGTTTTCAATGTCTATGTTTTTGTAAGTAGAGAGTAAAATAAGTCTGCCCACTCCCATAAAGAAGTTAAATCCTTATGGGAACAGACAGCCTAGTTTTTATCCTGAGGAGAGGCTGGTAGGTTCAAACACTGACCTTCAACTATAAAAATGTATAATTGAGGTTTTTAACTCCAGTTTTAGGCATGTATCCTAAATGGGACTTCTAGTTGAACCTTTCTAAGCTGCAAAGAATGATATGTGCACCTAGAGCTTATAATAAAATATGGGGACTAGGTACAAAAGAATAAAAATGACCAATGCTGAGAGGAGAGTTAGAAACCCACATGGCTAGTTCTACCCTGTTCTATGGGTCATGACAGTGGAATTAGCTTGAGGAAGTGTTGTCATTTAGCAAAGAAAGGAGCTTCTTAGAGATACAAGGAGTGGCGGAGAGCAGCATGTTGGGGTGTTTAGATTTCAGGGAGAGGAAGAGCCAGAACAAGATCCATTAGAGGCAACAAGAGGAATCTAAACATCAGACTCTGGAAGTTTCAGAAAAACAGAGGGGTAGAATTTTAAGGTGCCTCAAGTGGCTAATTCTATATGGCTCAAGAACTCCTGCAGAACTGTTATTTTGAAGAAATCAGTCATCTTAAGAGGCTGCATTCTAGAAAGTGGTGGTGGAAAAGAGTCAAGCTAATAATCCTCTTTCTGATCAGTGGATAGACTCTTGGGGAAAATGGAAAAGCATGGTTATGGCACAGAGGGTAGGTGAAATGATTTTTCTGAAGGTGTGAAGGGTGTCGTGATGTCTGAATAAAACATAAAGGGATGCACCCACATAACACCATACTTCTATGCTTAATCAAAATCTGATGAACAAAACATAAAGCAGTAATAACAGAAATTTTCAATGAATTCATGATAGAATCTTTAATATGTTGCATTTATCTTGACTTTTAAAATTCCATAAATATTTTATGGAATTTAAATAAGCAATGAAGGTGAAGAAAAGAAAGAATTTCATCCTGGTCCAGAAAACAGTGCAGAAGAAAGAACATACATTCTTAGCAACCCAAGGGAAGACATATAACGTATATACTCAAGTATAAGCTGGGGCTTTTAGCACATGTTTAGGCAGTTTTTGTGGTAAAATTAGGTGCCTTGGCTGTTACTCGGCTTGGCTTATACTCCAGTATATATGGTATGTATTAGTTCTTTATTGTGGTGCCTAATGGAGACTTATCAGAAGACATGAGACAAGCAGTATCTCGATGGCAGCAGACACACTTCTAAGAAGGAAGGATCCACAAAAACTCCCTGCCATGGAGCCAATTCTAACTCATTGTGACCTTACAGAACAGGGTACAATTGTTCCGATGGGTTTCCAAGACTTTAAATCTTGTGGCGGTCTTGTGCTTATGTTAATTTCATGATTGAGATGTAGGGATGGAGTCTAGCCTGTTAATCTGGAGATCGCCATTGAGTAGCCAATGAGGTTTCCGTGTGGGCATGGCTTTCTCCTGAGACTTCTGGGAAATCTCACGATATTTTCCTCATGGAGATGAGAAGCCATCTCCCCAGTTGTTGGGAGTTAGTCTGAGAGACAACGAACTGTGGACAAGACAAGATGGCAGCATTTAATGAGCTGGAAGAGCCAGAGAGAAGCCACACAGTCTTGCCCTGATGGAACCAGACCTCTGAAGGTGGAGAAGCCACGTGAAGACCCCTGCCAGCACTGAGTTGCTTCTATCATCACTGGATGCTGTTGATGAACCCTGAGCCCTGGAAGTGAGCAGCCATGGGGAGACCCCTCCCGGCACCAGGACTCTGCACCCACTGGCCTGTGACTTCGTGAGTCGGAAGAAGACTTTATAGACTGGGATCGGGCATATCAGCTTATATCGGACTCATGACTTTGAGTTGGACTGGGTTGGGATGCTTTCTCAATGTTCCATTCCTCTTGTATATAAACCTTTCCCTTATTTCCATATGCGTGCCTATGAGTTTGTTTCTCTAGTCTACCCGGACTGACACAAATCTTTATGGATGTTGTTGGTCTCACAGAAAACACACACACATACACGAAGGTAGAATGAAACTTTCTGCCTCACATTTTTTTTCTCCAGGAAATATTTACAATTCTTCAGATTCTTGGATAAAATCTCTATTCAGAAGATCGTTTCTCTCCTGTAGCCCATAGCCCACCTATAACCCATTGCTGTAGAGTCCATCCCAACTCACAGTGCCCCATAGAACTGAGTGTGTCTGCTCCACAGGACTTTCAAGGCTGTGATTCTGATAAGAGCTATTTCTCCATGAAACAGCTAGTCGGTTTGAAGCCACCAGCCTTTTACTTAGTAACCCACGACATCCCGAGGACTCTCCTCCATTGTCCACTCAAATCAACAAATCAAATCCATCGATGTTTGACCACACTGGATAAAGCAGAACTTCCCCCTGGGGTTTGCAAGACTGTACCCTTTATGGAAGCCAACTGCCATCTCTTTCACCCAAGGAGTAATGGTGGGTTGGAACCACTGACCTTCTGGTTAGCAGCAGCAGAAAGCTCCACCTGTGTGCCATCAGGGCACCTTAGAATCTCATTCTTGTTATTTAATGCTGTCATCTTTTACAACTAAAAGACATCACTGACAACTAAATCCCAAGCTCCACATGCACTTGCACTTAATGAATGTAATGGATGCTGTGATGGCTCCTGCCAAATGTGTCATGTAAGAGGGAAGGCAGCTATTCATAAATATATAAATTATCAATAGGTAAGGTACACAAAAGAAACCTGGGATACTCAAAATCTCTTATTTCTTCACAATTAAGTTCAATACTGGCTTAGCAGCTGGGAAACAATTTCAAGTACATTTTTCCCCTGCCTTAGCTCAAATGATTTTTCAAGGATGAAAAATTTTACTCTGTGGGTTTGACGGGAAGGAGGAAAGTCCATTTTACAGCTGGTTCTACAGAGAAGAGAGCCACAGCATCTCTCTTGGGCTGCCAAGCCTTTCTTTTGGCAGAAGCACTGAGGATATTGCAATGGGGATAATTTATCACACTTGCTTTGGGTGTTCCAAATTTACAAGCTGTGGCTAATTTCCAGAGACAGCAGGGCAATAAACTCCACTTTTCTAAAAGAAAAACAGTAACCACACCACCTTTCAATTAAATGGGCCAGGGAAGATGAACAGCCACAGATGGTCATGGATATTCAGAAATCCTCAGAAAACCTGAGTGTGGCCTCTTACTGTGCAGATGACTATGCAGCTTGAGAAGTCTGGTTTAATGGATCTTAGGAATTAACATGTGCATTCAGATCTGTTACTATCTCTCTATGTACAGTTTCATGTTTAGAAATCGACTTAGCCATGTAGCATCAATAACTATCTCTCTGTGTATGGTTTCTTGCTTAGGAATTGATATATACTTTTAGAATCGATAATTATTTCTCTATGTATAGTTTCATGCCTTTGCAAACAAGCACATATTTAAATCCTAACATGTTCAAGACCCAAACATAACTGTTTGATGCTAACAGAGCATTTATCTCCTCTTCATCTATGAATCAGGTGAAGTATTTCTTCACAGTCTCCTGAGTTTTCTTTCAATTTCTCCCTCCATTTTCAGGGGCCTCCAGGGTACCTCCTTGCTTGTCCCACAGTTCCTGTTTCCAGGATCAAAAAGCATCTTCCTCCAGATCAGTGAGCCCTGTGGGGGATTCCTTTGCTCCTTTTCTCTCTTGATAGTGTTCAGAAGGGGTTTTAAGAGATCATCTCTTTTGGGTTTCAAGTCATATGAAGGGCCTTAAAAAAGTTCATGGGAAAATGAAATTCAAGGATGATGTTACTAACAATTCATGGTTAGGGTTTTATAGGGAACTTCCAGATCATAATTCAAAGAAATTAACAGATGGATAGTTTAAGCAGGCATTTTGATGGTAGAAGGAGGGTCATGGAGCTCTTAGTCTGACACAAAGCCCCTTTCTTAGATGTATGAGATACACCCATTATTTCTGTGAGCCAGATCCACCCCTGGCTTCTGTGGGAAGCCTAAGTACCTGTGATTTATAAAGATCAGACAAGGACTACTTACTGTGTCTTTAACTTCAGGAAATCAACCCCAGTGGCATGAGCTTGGAGAGACAGCAGAC
Source organism: Nesogale talazaci (assembly GCA_004026705.1). Classification (NCBI taxonomy): domain Eukaryota; kingdom Metazoa; phylum Chordata; class Mammalia; order Afrosoricida; family Tenrecidae; genus Nesogale; species Nesogale talazaci. Next base: position 10,660 of record PVJH01033802.1, on the reverse strand, counting down.
CCCAGAGAACAGCTCTAAAGGCACTTTTCCTTCTTGCTCTTTGGTTCACTAGGCTGTTGGCCTGGGCCTTGTCTCTTTATTATCCTTTCTACGAATGGTTTCATGACATTGCAGAGTCAGTTCATATATAGCAGAGCTCAAGTCAGCCTTCCAGTCCCGATTCCGCAGCACTGTAAAAGGAGGAGGAGCTCTGGTGATCTAGTGCCGGTGGTCAGCATTGGGTGGAAATCTGAATCCAAACAAGCATCTGCTCCTTGGGAGAAAGACGAAGTCTTCTACTTCTGGAAAAATCCGTCTCAGAAGCTCACAGGGGCAGTTCTACCCTCTGGAACACCCCTCTAATCCCAGGGTCACTATGACTGGATGGTAGTGAGTTTGACTTTTTAGCTTGGCGAAGTGAGGAAGACACTTACAAGTGTTGTAATACATTAGAAACATCACTATTTTCTGTTTGCCAGTGGCTATAAGAACTCTGATCATTGCCTCCCTGTGGCAGTCATGTGCTTATGTTAATTTTATGATTGAAATGTAGGAGTGGAGTCTGGCCTGTTAATCTGGAGATAGCCATTGAGTAGCCAATGAGGCCTCTATGTGGGCATGAGTTTTTACCTGAGACTCCAGGGAAATCTCATGATATTTCCCTCGTGAAGATGAGAAGCGATCTTCCCCAGTTGTTGCGAGTTACTTTCAGAGATGATTAACCACAGGCAACACAGAATGGCGGTGTCGGCTGGAGTAGCCGGCGGAGAGATCACACGGCTTTGCCCTGATGGAGCCGGACCTCTGAGGCTGGGGCAGCCACATGGAGGCCTCTGCCAGCGATGAGTTGCTTCTGCCACCACGGGATGCTGTTGATGGGCCCTGAGCCCTGGAAGCGAGGAGCCATGGGGAGACCCCTATCGGTGCCGGGACTCTGCACCCACTGACCTGTGACTTCGTGAGTCGTAAGGACACTTTATGGACTGATTTCGGGCATTTGGGTTAATATCAGACTTGTGACTTTGAACTGGACTGGGCTGGGATGTTTTCTCAATGTCCTGTTCCTCTTGAATGTAAACCCATTCCTTATATCCATATGCATGTCTTTGAAATGTGTTCCTCTAGTCTGCCCGGACTAACACACTCCCTTTCTCTGCTTATATACTAATAAAGTTATGGTGCATGAAAAGAGATCATTGTTATGTTAGCTATTACTATTATTATCCTGCGTAATTCCATAATTGCTAAAGTCATCATTCTCAAAATCTACTCCAATCATAGTTCAGGGTAACATAGATAGGTGATAGATAGATCAAAATAACTAACCAACAAAACCCCTAGAGGCTTCTCCAGGCTATCCGTCTTCACAGGAGTAGACAGGCTAGTTTGTCTCTCTCAGAGGGGCTGATGGGCTTGAACCACTGTCTACTCAGTTAATTATCAAATGTTTCCTCAGCAATGCAAACCGGTGCTCAGTGCCCAAATCAAAAGTTCCCTCAGATCTTTTCTGATCCTACCAAGCATATCGACTTTGATCTAATACGTCACAAAGCAACTTGAATTCTGCTGTGAATGTGCCAGTGAACCAAAAACTCCACTCACTGCGATGGAGCGGACACTGATTTTGGAGCTGACTTGCCCTGTGTAGCGTGTGAGAGAGCTGCCCCTGTGGGTTTCTGAGATTGTAACTCTACAGGAGTTTCAAAGCCCTGGTGTTCTGTGAAGCCACTGGCCAAAAGTGTTGAACTGCTGACCTTATCATTCATAGCCCAACCCATTACCACTCTGCTCCTCTGAAAGTGTCAATAGCTTGATGAATACATTTTCTTCTCCATGATTCCAACGTGTAGCCACTCTCTCAGACTGTAAAACTTTCCCGGTAGGTTGCCACTCTGTAACTCTTTACAGAAATGGAAAACCTCAACTTTCTGGATCAGCTGGTGGTTTTGAACTGTTCAACTTGTAGTTAACTGGTTGGCATTTCCTTGTACATGGTACTTCTTGACCTGATCCTGTTCTCCTCTGGTTTGAGGTTATTTTAGCTGGTCGTCTGGTCTGTGTTTTTCATAACTGGTTTTCTTCTTTGTCCTCAAGTTCATTGTGTCCAGGTAAATAGGAGTCATCCTTGGTAGCTTCCTAGTGTTGCTCTTTGTGTTCTTTTGACCTGAGATAATTCCACTTTAGAATAAACTGTAATCCCAACCTCTACCCAAGGGTATTTACAGAAGTCAATAGAAAAAACAGAAGAAGAAAATGGGGTTTTGCAAAAATGACACCACCTGGTGTACCGTGGAACCACTAGGTTGAAGAGTTTCATCAACTCATTGACACATATAATTCCAACCATCCAGCTAAGTAACTTAACTCAGAAGCCCACCTAAGCTATACTTACACCGCAGCAGATTTCACAGAAGCAAAAAATTGTGCTGAATAATATTTTGTCAAACAAAGGACCTTCTTGCCTTTGGAAATGTATTCACAAGTGGCGACTGGGTGGTGTGAAGTCATGTTTTGGGGCCCAGTCTTGGAGGCTAGTTAGAGGAAGGGAACACTTATTTCATCTCCATGAGGTAGTGAAGAGACAGAGCTTTCAGAATGTCACAGCAGAATATATTTCAACTCCTTATAGTTCACCTAAAAATCCATTTACCTCTGGCACTATTATTAATGAAAGTTTTTTAAGAATCACTTTAGATCCTTATTTCACTCTATCACTGTTTCTTCCCTCCATTATGTATTAAAACACAGAGCTACTGGGCTGGCATAAAAATGTCTTCATTTCTGTTACTAGCTGTGCTTTGCTTTGATAAACTCATTACAAATTGTGTGTAATTACTGCATTGTGAAGAAGGGGAGGGCAATAAATTAGGCACAGCATCCTGAATAAAATATAAGCAGCCAGAAAGATTGTGTCTAAATGGCAGCGCATTTGATATGGCGAGGTAGGTTCAGCTGACCATGCATTCATTATACATGATTATTTCTCGAGGGTGATGCCAATGGAGCAGAGAGAAAAAAATCGAAGCACAGCCTAAGCCTCTGCATGGTGCGCTTTTCTGATTATGGTGGTTCCATTGATCTGGAACAATAGTGCTTCATACAAGAGGACCAGGTTCTTCAGGGAGGTAAAACTCATTAACCTCCTTGCTTGCAGAAACTGGTAAGCTCCTTCCTTCGTTCTTCAATTTCAGCAGGAGACCCCCATCTTTGGATGAAAAGTGCTGACTGGTGCGTTCTGGGAATCTTGTGCACCTGCGGCTAATGAGCACAGTGCCCTGGCCATATTCCCAGCGTTTGTGGCACAGTGTTACCCCTGACTGTGGGTGTCTTTCATTCCTTTTACCCCTTACGTCGATGTTTTGACTTAGAAAGCAGGATACACCAGGAAATTGGGCTTGACTGGCTTCTTGGTGGTGCGCTCACCATATTCATAAGATTCTTTACCGGAGGAGGTAAGAACCCCAACCAAACTCACCGGCCTTGGATCCAGTCCTACTCCTAGAAGCCATATAGGCCAGGGTAGAACCACCCCTGTGGGTTTCTGTGACCGTAACTCTACGAGAGAGGAGGCCAGTGGGGGAGAATGCATACAGGTTCCTCTGGTTGGGGGTGAGCGAATCGATGGGCATCTCTAAACACTGTCTCAGGAGACACACCGTGCAGGGTGGTTAGCCCTGACATGAGCCTCATTGGATTCAAGTTTAGAAACTGACGGAGACTTCTAAGGAGTTAATGCTCTGGCAATTGCCTCATCCCCTATACTCAGCACAGGACAACATTTGCTGTGGCGAGGAGAACAGACAGTTCTCTTAAAATATCCTTTGGTATTGTTTTCCTCAGTTTCTCATCAACCCCTAAGCAATCACTGGAGACCTAAGAAAGGCTCGGTCCTAGTCAATGTTGGCAAATCACTCCACAGCCGAAAAGATGGAAACGCAGTTTCAAATCTCTCTTTGCAGCCTCCTCCAAGGACCCTGCTGGGTTATCAACCTTTCATGCTTTTTTAAAAAGGCTTCAACTACATGCACAAGAACATGTTTGCTTTGATTTGTGTTTTTCCTTTAGTATTTTGTTCCTATCAAGTGCGGGTCCTCTAAAAGGGGAACGCTGTTCTCAAGTGATCTCTGCATAGAGGCAGGATAGGGCACTTCTTGTCTACTCCGTCCCTGGGCTGTTTGGGAGATTGTGGAAGGACGTTTTAGAAAGAAGGAGTCCAGTCAGCATCTTGATTAGCATGACAAAGTTCTTGAAAAAGATGTGTTTACAATGCGGTTTTCCATCCATGAAATGACTTGAAACGTGATTAAGCCCATGAAAGCCTCCCTTCAAGAGGATGCTATTTTGCTTCTCAAGGCATCTATCTGTCACAATTTGGTTTGGGCAAAGTTGAGCTGAAATTACATCAAGTAAATAAAATCATTTAAATGTCTTGTGCTTCATATTTTCATCTCAGGCAAAGGAAGCCAATGTTTCTTGGCTCTTGAAACCCGGTGTCTTGGAACGCAGGGCCTTGCAACTGGCGAGCAAGGAGCCTGAGCGAATGATTCATTGTGGCTCTGACTTAATATAGTTTTCTTTGAAGGAAAGGGAGACGCAGGTCGAGACAAAGGAAGAAGAGATGCATTCATCGAGTGAAGAGCATGCTTTTTCAAAGATGAAAACATTCTAATGGGAGGGAAAGTGAATTGACCGACTCCCTTGCTTGTAGAGAATGATCTGCCTTTGCTGTGAGCAAAGCACCCCTCTCTTTGGATGACAAGAAAGCAGGACAAGGGAAGATGAGAATGTTGGGAAATTGCATAGAAGAAACGAAAAGACTGGGAGACGTTACCAGATATTGATAAAAAAAAGAGACGTTGATATGGGGGAGAAAAAATTATTTTAACCATCTGAGTGCCCATGTCAGTGCCCATCCTGAGCACTGAGACATCTCTCACTTGGCTCCTTCATCTCTTGAATGAGGCGAGGACGGTGCCATATTTAAAAGAGGTCTTTAGGGAGAAGTCTTGGTCAAGTTCAATGCTTAGCAACCTCCTGGCGAAGATGGGGCTAGAGTGAGTACGTTGTGCTTGCTACTTGCTGGCCAGCTAGTCAGCTACTTGGCTTAAACTTGCAGCCATCCCTTTTATTTTCAAGTTAAAGCAGTACTTCCATTAGGAGGCAGGTTACTCAGCTATTAATTTCTGCTAACTCTTACCCTAGACAAAGAAATATAAGCATGTGCAATTTTGCATCTCTATTTTAGGCCATGGATGTGGGGCCGTTAAATTGCCCTGCTTGACTGCGAGCTCCAGGCATTCATCTCGCTCTGTCTGATGCTGTCTTCTTTGTCCATTCGGGTTTCCAACAGGCTGCCTGATGGTTACAAGAATGGCACAGGACTGTGACATGCTCAGAGTGGCTGGAGGAGGCAAAGAGCTTGGTAAACACTCCCTTTCTTCTTAATAGTTATACAAAATTCTGAACAGAATGCCTGAGTGTCCTTAAGCATTAGTCATTGTTATTTGAATGCCTTTTTTTCCTAGGCGGGTGGGACTAGAACACTCATAGTTCTCTGTTCCTTTTCTCTCTTCAGGTTTTGGAAATGACAAGGGGGCCAAAAAAGATCCTTTTGCAACTCCTCTCAAGTGCTGCGTGGACCACCACATGACAAAATCAATGTGCAGCTGTTGGCCTTATGAAAGCACGTAGCGAGCGATAAGCAACAGATCATCCACACAAATGATTAAGCACCTGATTTATTTCAGTTAAATAAATCTTTTTAATCACCAGGACTGCAGTTTTCCGAATTTGCCAGACCACCAGGGCATTAACAGGAGCACATGCCAGTTTTGGAGGCAGGAAGTAAGAGTCATTTCAGGAGATCTATTGCTCACTCCCTTCAGATACAAAAAGCTGGAATGCCTTGTTTCCAAGAGCCTGTGAGGTCTTTTCCAAATTGGCACAGGTTAACTTCCAGAGTCGTGAGGTTGTGACGTAGCTAAGCCAGATGCATGAGGTCCTGAGAGATGTTGAAGGGCGTAGGGTTTCACCGTGTATGGACACAGACAGGATTCCTGGTTTCTCAGTGGTTATGTGCCTCTCTGCTAAGCAACAGGTTCAAATCCACCAGCGGCCTAATGGTAAGAAGACATGGCAGTCTGCTTATCAAAAGGTGTACATCCTTGGAAATTCCATGAACTGCACTCTGGTTCTACTGTGTCCTTCAGGTCACTGTGAGTTGGGTTAGGGATTCATGCATGATGTTAGTTGGAAGGGAAATAGAACTCACAGCTAATGAGATGGCATTACTTTAGCTAAACTCTTGGTGCCTTTCTCTCTCTTTCTCTCAGCTCCACTCTGAGAATGTATGTTTGGCAGGATGAAGAGGGAACTCTCAGAGGCCCGCTGGGTTCCTGGGGAAGTTTGAAAGAAGTGAGATTCTGAGAAGGGAAAACTTAGTTGGCCTGCCTGTCAAATATGTTGGGGGTCAGGTCTTCCTGAGATCCTAAGAGCTCTTATTTAACCACACTATTTAGAGCTGAGATATATTAAGACATGCAACACCATCATTTTATGTGAAAGGAATTCCATGGAAATGTCAAAGAATTCTCCAGGGAAGAAAACTATTCTGGTATGGCCTGGGCACTTTGCAAATGGCTTGGTTGGCATGCATTATTCAGTCAATCCATATATGCATATGCATATAAACATACATATTCAATGCCTACATACACAAGTATCTGCCTGCTTGCTCCAAGCCCCTTCCAACCACGGTACCAAATTCTTAGGTGAGAGTACTCTGGATACATCATTTAAAAAGCTTTCTACATGTGGCTGTTTTCATTTTATCATCATAATTCTACAACACAGGAGAGCCTCGATGGAGGAGGGTAAAGTTCAAGTGTGACTAACTTTGGGGGAGCAGAACAGAGGCCTATAATTTCTGGTTCCTTAGCTTTTCTGCTTCGCATAATTTCTTCTCCTGTAGCTTGAAAGGTTAGGTTTTAAGTAAATAGTGCAGGGCTTCTAACTGCTGCTGTCAGTGATCATTCCAGAAGAAACCAAGGTAGCTTCTTGAAGGCAGAATGGAATGCAGAAATTGGATAGGTTCTGCACTCCCATAACCTTCATGTTTTACTAGCTGTGTGACTTATGCATTCCGCTTTACCCTTCTCGAGTTCCTCATTTGTGTAGTACCAGACTCCAAACTCACTGCCACCAAGGCAGTGCTGACTTTTCGTGACTCTGGAGGATAGGCTATCACTGACCCTGTCACTTTCTAAGACGGTGACTCTTTCAGGGAATAGAAAGCTCCATCTGTCTTCAATGGAGTTGTTGATGGTTTCGAATGGCCCACCTTTCAGATCGCAGCCCATAAATGAAAAATGACATTTTGAATTGTACTGTAATATCAAATGCAAAATCTAAAATATTTAAAACAGTGCCTGGTACATACTCGTGCCTTCTGTCATGTTCATGCCTGCCTATACTCTTCTCTCAGCCGATTCTCTTCTTTCCTGTTTTTGAACAAGAAGGTGGTGTGTTGGGGACCAAGTGCTGGAGGTAAACTAGAGTCCAAGGAGCCACGTAGAAGCTGCCTTCTACACAGTGGCAGATGCATGCGCTCTACCGAGGAGGGACTCAGTGTGGAAATGAAGTGGACAGAGAGCTCTTTTGAAGATGCATTTGCTCATGAAATGCTTTCCTTGTTCTGAGATACTTTCAAGGTGATAGGGATGGTTGACAGAGATTAGGAAGGGGTAAAGTTCCTCGCAGAGTTACCTCTTGGCAACACCCCTTCAGAAGCAGCACTTGGCCTTGCCTGCTCCTGGAGAAACAGATTTCTCTAGGAGCTGCTACACATCGACAAGTGTGTTTGTCGCGGGGATGGTGCGCTGCAGCGTGAGAGTTCTTGCTCTATTTACACTCCCCTCTGCAGACAATCCCGAATCCTTTATATAATTGGTGAGCACCATCAGCTTAGCAAACAAGGAAGTGAGATGATAAACAACGCTCTCCTGTTCCGTACAGGTTGATGAGGACGTTACAAGTCAGCTTCACTTCCAATTATTCTGGCTAACTGACCTCTTTTAAATTACGTGAGGTGACAGGTGGTTTCATTGTTTTCCTTCTAAGGCAGGCCTTGCTATGACGGTTTCTTCAGGAAACTGCTGGGTGGTGACAGGCCAAGCGAGGAGTAGCAAATGAGGTTGGCTCACCTCTTGGAACAGAACCACTCGAATTTAACCTGGCTGCGTCGATTCACCTTTTCTGTAGCTACAGAATTTCCAAAGCACAAGTAGGCTGGCCTCGGTGCCTCATATACAAGTATGTGTTATGTAATATATTATAAACTATATGTTACAGACTCGTTTCTTAAGTATTCTTTGCATTACAAGCTTTGGTAACTTTTCAGACCAGCTTCATGGGCTGTAGCAATCTGAAATGGATGGAGAAGGTGGTATCAGGCCTGGGCGGACCACATTCCTGCTCGGGCACAGGAAACGTCCGAAAAAGCCAGGTTTCTTTTTTTTTTTTTTTGGGGGGGGTGCATCACTGCTCTCTGGTAGTGGGAGTAGGAGGCCCAGCCCCACTGCTGGAATTGAACCTCCATCCCAGTGGGCCGCAATCCTGTGCACAACCACTAAGGCACCAGGGCTCAGCCCAAAAGCCAGGTTTCTTTGTACGGACTTGACCTCTGGATCCTTCTTCCACATAAGAGTTACCTAGAGACATCTAGGACTCCTGACAGCCTTCAGATGCTACCTCCATACCTTCTACTTCAGGCCAGAGAGGAACCCACAGTATATGAACTGTCAGACTGTTTATAGTTTGTTTCCTCCTGAGATGAAAGGGGAACGTCTTTAACTAATATGCCCAAACCTGAATGTTCCTAAGAATAGCAAAGGCAGACACCCAGCGGATCATAGATAATCTAAATGATTGCTTGGTACCTTTCAGTAAAAATCCTCAAAGTCATTAATGGAAGTGCCATTAATGAACATCTATTAATAGAAGCAAGTGAAGTAGCTACTGTGAATGTAACTGCTAGGAGGCATGATAAAGCCAATGGACGAAACCAATCTAACACTCTTCTACATCTATATAGAAAACTATCTCAGAAAGAGGCGTCTGAGCCACAGGACACTGCCAAATGAGGCTCTCTGGGAACTATTGTGCTGGAAGCCATCCTTTCTTCATGAAGTCTCCTTTGGCTATTTTGAGTGCATACCAAACATTCTCTCTGCTTCTCTGAATTCCTAATACCCCAAAATGGAGCCTCTATCTCTTATTGTATTTGTTGTCATTATGTTTTTAGGAATCTATATCTTTTAATTCAGCCCATTTGGATTTCTCCATCATTCTGCACCATGGGTGTTAAGAGTCTTTTGAGGAGCCCTGGTGGAGGGGTGGGTTACATGCTGTGCCGCTACCCACAAGGTCAGCAGCTTGAACACACCAGCTACTCCTTGGGATGAATACGAGGCTGTCTACTCCTGGAACAACTTATAGTCTGGGAAACACACAGGGCTTCTGCGACTCGGTCCTGCCAGGTTGGACAAGCCAGAGTGAACTAGATGACGGATGACAGTGAGTTTGGTTAGGTTATATGATGGGCTCTTGGGTAGCCCTTGGGTGCTCTTAGTCACTATCTGAATGGAGGGTGGTTTGGACCCAACCAGAGGTGCCTGGGCGTTAGCTTCCAACAGGCCAGTTTGTGTTGTTGTTTTTAAACGTTTTATTGGGGGCTCGTATAATTCTTATCACAATCGATACATCGATTGAATCGGGCATGTTTGTACATATGTTGCTCTCATTCCTTCCTAGACATTTACTTTATATCGAGCCCTTGGTTTCGGCTCTTCCCACCTCCCCAAACCTCCTGATAGATTGTATGTTGTTATTATTTTCATCTCCCACACCAACTGCTGTCTCCCTTCCCCCATGTTTTCTGTTGTTCTGCCCCTTGTAGAGAGGTGTATGGTTATGCATCAGTCATTGTGCTCAGTTCCCCCTTTCTTCCATCTACTCCCCCACTTTCTGGTATCACTATTCCCCCTCCTGTTCCGGGATTCTTATATGATGAGCGCCCCTCTCTTTCTATACCTGTGTACATGTTCCGGTCTAGTCTGGATTAAGAAATAGCACTGGGGTCTAGTGGGGGGTGAGGAATCCTCAAGTAACCACAGGAATATAGTGTGTTTCATCGATGCTTTACTGTACCCTGGTGATCCCTTCCCCGTGGCCCTTTGTGGGGAGATTGTTCCACTGTCTACAGATGAGCTCTGGATTACTGCTCCAGCCTCCCTCATTCTCAGTAATATGTTTTTGTTTGTTATGTGGTTGCTAACGCCTATTTCTGAGTCCCTATGCCTCCTCATGATCAGCCCAGCAGTGTGCTTCTTCCATGTGGCCTTTGAACCTCCCTTTATACCCTTCATTAATACAAGAACATTTGTTTTAAACAATCGGCAGTCTGAGATGGTCACTCTCCCGACACCATCGCTGACAACAAAATGGGTGCATAAGCAAACATAGTGAAGGAGGCTGATGGTGCTCAGCTGTTAGAGGATGCATCCTCTGGGGTCTTAAAGGCTTGAAGTCACATAAGTCCCCATTCAGCAGTGAAGCAACAAGTCCACGTCAAACAGGCCCGTCTTGAAAAAGCTACATACGAAGCAGCTCAACTCTGTACACA
>PVJH01033801.1:0-21237 GCA_004026705.1 Nesogale talazaci | reverse complement strand
CACAAGTATGGGGTTGCTACATGAAGTAGCAGGTTACAATTCAGCATCAGGAATAGTTCAATTCAGTTCTTCAATCAGGGCAGCCTCTTCTCTGAAGTGCTTAAAGGCATGCCTATGGCCCATGGCCCCTTGAACACTGACTTGCTTGAACAAGTGTTACAAAGTTATTTTATCTCTGCCTATAAGTGGTCAGAGGCACCCCACTCCACCAGGGACCTCCCTGAATACATTTCTTCACTCTATAGACAGGGAAGTTCATCATGCTGTCTCCTGCCAGTGTCCTGGTTTTGCTGCTGCATTTCTGCTGTGGCTTCCCCCCATCTCCTATGTTGTGAGAAATTGAGAGCTGAGGGACAAAATCTCTATACTCATCACTAAGAGTCTTGGAGGCAGACTCTGGTGAAGGAAGGCTTTCCAACCCATGAGTTGGAGATGAACCCCAGTCACATTCATCTGACTAAAAATCGTTTCCATGATCTCCCCCCATAATAGATGACTCAAAGATGTTTCTATTAAGCACATAGCTACTTTCTAGTACAACCACAGGTTATCTGACTTGGAGAGCAATTGGACCCTATTTGGGATGGCTCATAATCCTACTAGGAGAATAAAATGGTATAATCACCATATTAGTGTTCCATAAACTTTACCTTTTGTATGTTATTGCCAGGCTACCCAGTCCCCTTTGGAGGGAACAAGCAAGTCACATTTGAAAAGTCCTACCCAGTCAACTGGCATAGGTTATACAGACTATGCCAGAAGTGCCTATCTAGTCATTCAGAGCAACACAATTGGGAAGAATGAGAATTCCAGGACATTGATGGGGCTCATCCTGAATATGTACACAAAGAAGTTATTTCTTCCCAAAAAGAATGCTGTATGGTTTAGAATAAAGAAAGGTGCATGCCTGAATGGTTATATCCTTTCACCCTACTTAGAAGGGGATATTGCTTCAAAAACAGGATAAAGCTGGGTGGGAGCTTTAGTAATACTCATTTTTCCCACTGGAAAGCATCGGGCAGCTTGCTCTGAATTAGTGCTCTCAGTGGCATCACCTGAGAAGGTTCCCTGTGGTCACTGTGAAATTTCTCATAAAAGCAGTTTCATTCAAGCCTCATTTGTTGGGATGGCCAATTTAAGAGAACAGCATGCAGCTATGAAATTTTGATTCCTACTCAGGAAAAATCCCCCAGAAACTGTCGTTACTGGTAATGAGACGTGGTGCTATTCTTATGACACTGAAAGTAAACATCAGTCAGGCCAGTGGAAGATGCCATCATTACCTCAACACCACGAAACATCGCATCAAGAGAAACCAAGGATCAGATGGTGCTCATTTGCTTTTTTTAAATATGTGGGCAATAGTACATTTGGAGTTTGTTCCACCAAATGAACTATTAAACCATTATTCAACTGTTATTGAATCAACTGCTATTCAGCAGGTCAAACTGTTATCCAGACTTTCTATTTACAAGTTCTAAAAAGATTGTATAACAGTATGCAACAAAAAAAAGGCCTGATTTTGCCACCATGACAATGCACCTATTCATGCAGCCATCTCAAGGCACCCAGTTTGGGGCCCGAAACAGCATGTCTCTCTTGCCCCACATATTTTACTCACTTGGTCTCATTCTGTGTGGCTTCTTCGTGTTTCCCAGAATGAAGAGGGCCATGAAAGGATAGTGATTTGACAATGTGGAAGATGTGAAGAAATAAACAAACGAGGGAGGTGCTGTCAGCCATCCAAATAGATGAGTGAAAAATGTTTCCAAGACTGGTGAGTTAGTCTGGATAGACTAGAGGAACAAATTTCAGAGGCACGCATATAGGTATAAGGAAAGGGTTTATATACAAAAGAAATGTGACCCTAAGAAGGCATCCTAATCCAGTCCAGTGCAGTCATAAGTCCAATAATAACCCTTATGCCCAAAATCAGTCTATAAAGTCTGCTTCCAACTCAGGAAGTCACAGGTCAGTGGGTGTAGAATTCTGGCACTGGCAGGGGTCTCCCCATGGCTCCTCGCTTCCAGGGCTCAGGTCCATCAACAGCATGCCACTCCAGCTTCAGAGGTCCGTCTTCATCAGGGCAAAGCCATGTGGTCTCTCCACCGGCTACTCCAGCCTCCCAGCCACTGCCATCCTGTGTTGCCTGTGGTTAATTATCTCTGAAACTAACTCCCAACAACTGGGGAAGATAGCTTCTCATCTTCACGAGAGAAATACCGCGAGATTTCCCAGGACTCTCTGGTGAAAGCCATGCCCACACAGAGGCCTCATCAGCTACTCAATGGCTTTCTCCTGATTAACAGGCCAGACTCCACCCCTACATTTCAATTATAAAATTAACATAAGCACATGACTGCCACAACTGGAATAGCAGATTTGACAAATGTATTAAGTGTAATGGAGAATACTTTGAAGGTGATAAGATTGTCTTTTTTAAAAAATTAAATACATAGCTTTGGGGAAAAGTTCCATTAGGAATGGAGATTGTTGTATATTTGATTGAAATTTTTTTCTTCTTGATCCACACTTTGAAATTTGTTCAGCTACTTTATATCATCATTTCTAAGTGCATATATTTATTGTAGTCACAAAAACAGATACTCATGAGACAAAAGCATTCTCCAACATTTTTTTTTTTTGGAGTTTCAAAGCTTTTGATCCAATTCTCCTGGGATAACTCATGAACTGTCCTAACAATTCACAAAAATCATCTTCTGCACCCAAGTAAAGTGGGTAGTCTGGGATCTTTGAAGCAACTTTAATTGCTTGCAAGTGGCTGCCTGACAATCAAATAAAGGTCTCAACTCACCAAGAGCAAAACCATAAAATGCAAACAAACGCACAGACACAAAACCAATCTACAGGATCCACAAATTCATCTCCCATGAGAGCAGAAACTCCATTGGCACCCGGCTATCACCACACACTGTTTGGATAGAGGCCACAATAGTTGGTCTTGTCTTGAATGGGAGAAAAAATATGGAGCAGAACTAAAATATATATATTTACAAAAAAGAATACCAAACACACTGGAGACTAGAGGACCCCTGAGACTGTCACCCTGAGCTCTGCCTGGGCTTATTCCCGAATGTCATCTTATAGCGAAAGAACAGTGTGATACACACCAAAAAGAAGGTTACGTGTGAGATTGGTACCCTATTTAAATACCATCAGCAGGACTGTATGAAAAAAAGCAGTTTCTCAAAAGCAAAGATGAGATGATCAGGGGTGCTGGTAAGGGGTACATGATAACTAGAGTACTGGAAAGGGCCCTCACTGAACACAGTTGAAGGGAATATTGATACACTGTAGTATAAAATAAACTGTCCCTGAAAAATCTGTGTGAAAATTATAAAATGGGAATCTTTCGAGCTGTCTAAACTTTCACCAAAAAATGCAGTAAAAGTCTTTTTAAAAAATTAGTAAGGAAGACCGTTAAAGATGGGGGCTAGATAGCTCACGTCTGGAGCTCCTAGAGGTTGGTGAGTGGGAGTGACTTGAGGAAGGGTGGGACTTAGCTTGTTGACTCTCCTTTGAGTCAGAAGCAGGTGTGAACCGCACTCCCCACGGACGTCCCACTTGGCACACACGCTGCCGTTTCTTTAGCTGTGAAGTTCAGCTCCACAATGGCGCGCTGAGAGGTCAGCACTGCATTGGCGCCTGTGCAAACTTCTAGCCAGTCCTCCACACCCCAAGGGCCCAGGATCCCGTGGGGACACTCCACAGAGACCCACACCTCTGCTCCCCAGATAATCCTGTCCCCAGCCAAATAGCTGGCCAGTCCCTCCCCCGTCCAGGAGGCCCACGCCCAGGCACCATTAGGCAGCCAGAGGCTTCTTACCCGGGTAGAGGATTTCTCCCATTATCTGTGAAAGTGCATCTGGCCAGGAACAGATCACCTAATCTCCGATCCATCCCCTACTAAATCCACTCACCTGCACTCCATCAACACTCTCCATCAGACCCACAATGTGGCCCAGCTGAAAACAGTTGCTGAGGTGATCTGAGGGAAGATACAATACAAAATCTACCTCCCAAAGAGAGAGACCAGGACTCCGTAACACCAAGGAAAATGCAAACTAATTTGACTAAATCAAATAAAAAACAGCCAGCTGCTTCCACAGTATCAAGAAAACAGAAATTAAATCCAACGCAAGATGACCAGCTGGACCTAACGGCAGTAATAAAAAATGCAGAGATTGATCAAACACATAAATCTGCAGAAGGTTGCTAAGATGTATTCAGGTCATGAGTGAAACTTGAGAGATAAAAGAAGAATTGATACAGGAGATAAAGGCCACGCATCAAAGGGAAATCCAAGAACTAATGAGTGAACTAACAAAAACTAATAGTAAGCTTTCAGATTTCGCCCACTGAGAAGGTGGGCAAAGGAACTGAACAGAAGTTTCACAGAGGCAGAAGTCAGAATGGCCAATAAATATATGAGAAAATGTTCCAGATCATTAGCCATAAGAGAAATGCAAATCAAAACAAAATGAGATATCACCTAATACCCTCACAGATAGTCCAATTCAAAAAATTAGAAAGCAACAAGTGTTGGAGAGGCTGTGGGGATAGGGACTCTAATCCACTGCTGGTGGACCTGTAGTTATGTATAGCCACTATGGAAATCAATTTGGAGATATCTAAAACAGATGGATATTGAACTACCATATGACCCAACAATCCCCCTACTGGGCATATACTCAGAAGAGACAAGTAAGAATCCATGACCAGGCATCTGTGTCCCAATGTTCATCGCAGCACAGTTTACAATCACAAGGAGTTGAGAGCAGTCCAAATTTCCATCAACTGATGAGTGGATTAAAAAGCTATGGTATATACATACAATGGAATACTATGCATCACTGAAAAGTAGTGTTAACACGTGAAGCACATCCCGCATGGGAAGAACTGGTAAAATTATGCTAAGCAAAGTTAGTCAAGTGCAAAAGGACATGTACAATATGAGTCCAGTGAGGTAAGCTTAATAATAATTTTTTAAAAATGCAAAAGTCGTATCAGGAAAAATATACAGTATACAGAAACATCTGGGGGTGGGCCCAGGTAGTATAGCTGGGGCCAGACCAAATCCAGAGCTACATATAGTAGCCAACTAGGGTGGGACACCAGGATGTGGGAGGTCAGATGATGTTAAGGAGAGGAGGAATGGGGTACTAACCCACCTAAGGGGAGTATATTTTTTATATCTTCACAGGAAAACAGGAACCAAACTTAAATAAGGTATTCCCAGAAGTGAATGCAGCATGAAGCAATGGAGCCGACAACCAGTGGAGAGGTCTGAAAGCACAACCCCAATTCCAAATCCAAGAGGCAGCTGCCCCTCCCCCAGAGGAGTTTGCCTTGGAGGTCAGCACCAAAGCTGCAACTTTGGGAGAGAGCTATACCTGACCAGAGAATACAAGAATAAATGATGGGGGAGGAAGAGAGAATGAAGTACATCCTGGCCCACGGAGCCTTCAGGATGATATTCCCACTCAGAACTGCTGATACAAAGAGAGGACCATATGGCCGGCCCCAATATGAAATACAGCTACCCTCACTGACCAAGACATTTTGGGGTCAACAATGAAGAAACAGGGTGAGGATTATACCCTGTCTGATTCAACCACACCATGGCAAAAAACTAAGGGTATACGACAGAATATGAAGCTCCAGATCAAGGACCAAAGATATACTTTATGACAAGAGTGTGACACCCCATTCCACTCAACCAGGAGACACTCCAGGAGGTCAATGAACAGACCTTAAACTTTTTGTAGATTTTTATAGTTATTATTATTGTATTTTTGCATGTACGTCTACATGTTGGATATTGGGGTTTTTTTGTTTATGTTTTCATTTCTTTTCTTTGGTTACTTCATTATGGGATGCCCTTTTTTTAAGCATGCTATTTTCCTATAGGTCTATCTGGATGTAGTTGGCTGGATGGGTGGTCTGGGGATATGGGGGCAGGGGGCTGTTGGCTGATCCACGGATGGGGGCAGTAGCATATGGTTCAGGATCGGTGGCGGGGTGGGTGTAGAAGGTCTGATAGAGATTGATTAAGACTAATGTAACAGAGAGAAACTATTGAAACCCAAATGGAGGTTGAGCATGATGGTGGGATGAGAGGAAGTATAGGGAAATAGAGAAAAGAACTGGGGAGTAAAGGGCATTTATAGAGGTTAAATACAGGCATATACATAGGTACATATATGTATTCATATGATGAAGGGGAAATAGATCAGTATGCATATACTTATACGCTTAGAATGAGGACAGCAGATGGGCATTGGACCTTCATCAGGTACTTCCCCAATTCAAGAACATTTTGTTCTATTAATTTGGCATTCCATGATGCACAGCTCCCTGACACGATCACAGAAAACAAATGTGTGCATAAGCAAATGTGGTGAAGAAAGCTGATGGTGCCCGGCTACCAAAACATGTAGTGTCTGGGGTCTTAAAGGCTTGAAAGTAAATAAGCGGCCATCCAGTTCAGAAGCAACAAAGCCCACATGGAAGAAGCACACCAGCTTATGGGACCAAGAGATGCCAAAGGGATCAATTATCAGGTTTCAAGAACTAATAATCATAACATTATATGTTCACTTTCCTGATATGACAAATATGTGCATAAGCAAATGTGGTGAAGAAAGCTGATGGTGCCTGGCTATCAAAAGATGAGTCTCTGAGGTCTTAAAGACTTGAAGGTAAATAAGTGGCCATCTAGCTCAGAAGCAAGCCCACATGAAAGAAGCACAACAGTCTATATGACCACAAGGTGTTAAAGGGATCCAGTATCGAGCATCAAAGGCCTAAAAATTATATCATTATAAGTGAGGGGGAGTTCAGATTGGGGACCCAAAGTCCATCAATAAGAGAAGTGACATCCTCTTACAGAGGCGTTACAGCGAGTAGTACAGTGTAGGTACATTATAGTAGCAATGAAATGTGCAACTTTCCTCTGGTTCTCAAATGCTTCCTCTCACCGACTATCATCATCCCAATTCTGCAAGACAGATTTGGCTAGACCAGGGGATGTACATTGGAGTCAGAAACATGGGAATTTAGGGCAGATAATCCCTTCAGACTAGTGGGGAGTGATGACACTGGGAAGGTGGACGGATGGTGGAGTAGAAAGGGGGAACAAATTTCTGGGATCTACCTGTGACCTCCTCTCTGGGGTGTGGACAACAGGGGAGGGGTGTGTGTGAAGTGACACATTGGACAGTATATGATATGAAGAGGTAATAGGTAATAACAATTTGTAAATGATTGGAAGTTCATGGGAGAGGAGAAGGGGAAATATGGGGAGTTGAAATTAAAAAAACAAAGAACTGGAGGAAAGAGGGAAAGAGGGGCTTATGCTGGAGGGGTTCAAGTAGAAAATGTAGATGAATGTGACAACATGTGTATAAGTATGCTTAATATGAACAATGTGTTGAATGTTGTAAAAAGCCCCACTAAAAATCTATATTTAAAAAAATTAATAAAGTCTCAGAAGTAAGAAACCACCTGATATTTTCAGGCAATAATGAATTCAGTGGGTTGAAATAGAATGAAGACGCCATTCTTTCGTGCTCTATTTTAACTTTTATGATTGATCTTCCCTTCCTCCTCTTTCCACTCCATTGATATTGGTGCTCTCTTTCCATACTCTATGACATCAATCCCCTTCATCAATCACAATCATCCGCCAGTTGGACTAATCACTTCTTGGCTAATAAATACCAGATCTTTATCTCTTCTTCCTTCCTGAGCTACAGAACTATATGTTCTGGACACTTTTAAGGCAACAAGCATAAAACAGAACCTTTTCTTGGAAAGCATTCCCTTCCTTATATTCCCTTTCTTGGCATGCCCATGAAGGAGTAACTTAGCCTAAAGACAGAAAAGTCACTTTAGTCTCTTCATTCCTCCCTTATATTTATTCCATCACCACTGTTTCCTGGGTGTGTGCTTTTCCTACACAATTATGCTATTTTTCTAGTTGTTCTTCCTGCCCACATACTCCAGTTTTCCGTCTCATTCTCCATATTTTTACCCAAACCAAAAAATAGCACAATAACAAACTACATAAATTGCAAATATACTCTTGTTGGTATCCTGACTTAAATCTCTCTGAATTTTTCTTGATATATGTACTCAAAAGACCACTGGTTGTCATGGGTTATGGGAGGAGTGATAGACAGCTATTGCTTAATGAGTACAGAGTTTTTATTTGGGCTGGTTAATAGATTATGGAAACAAACAATGGAGGTGCTTTCAAACATTGTAAATGTGATCAGTGCATGTAGAAATGATAAAAGGAACAAAATGTGTGTTGTATCTATTTTACCACAACAAAATATAGGGAAAAAAAAGAGATTCAAGACCTTCATTGTCCCTTTAGGATGAATCTCTAATACATTATTGTAGTTGCTTTCTTTTATTGAGTCATCTCTAACATTTAGCAACTTATTTGTACAATAAGACAAAATATTGTCTGTGGGAGCAGATGGTCTTAAAATGTACTCTGGGAAAGAAATCCCCAGGCTTCCGAGTAACAGAGTGAAAGTATGGGACAGTCTATAAGTAACTCATTTCCTTCCTCAAGTCAGACAGGACCATCACCATATTCCACAGTTTAAGCAAGGCCCAGGGGAAGAAGCCGTCAACTCAAACCCTGGGAGCTGGCTTATTGAAGATCAGGCCTTCAGCTAAGATGCGGTAAGCACTCTCTCCCATTCCTTGGGAAACGGCTGGAACATGGCATTCTTCAGGTGTTCGGTTACACTCCCATCCAGATCACAGACTAATTAACTAAGGAATCTCTTGCTTCTTTGCTTGCCTTCAAAGAAATCGTCAACAAATCCTTTGTGTGAGAACTTGTCATGGCGGTTTGACATGTGACAAGAACTATATATAAGCCTTCCTTAAATAATGCTCTGGGCCTTGGAATGTCTGTGTTCCTTAGGACTCCTATGTCCTACCTGTCATCTTTTCCTCTTATCTTTTAATCTATCATTTTCTTAATTGTGACCTGGCCTTTCTTACATCCCCCTCTTATGAAAGAGCTGGTCTCGTCAATCTCACAATTATTCAGATCTGCATCATCTTCACAATTGCCAGCATATTTAAGCCCATCATTTTTTCTGTTGTGCCAATCCATCTCCCTGAGACTCTCATCATCTCTATCAGGGCTGGGGAAACTTTTTTCGACCAAAGACCACTTGGATGTTTATAGCATGATTCAGGGTTCATAGAAAATTTTCAACTTAACATTTAGACGGCTATGTTTGGCTCCTTCTTCTGAAGTGAGGAGCCCACTCTTTCTTTATTCTCTGTTCTTAGTCTAGAAGCTTAGCTGAAATCTGTTCACTTTAGGTGATCCTGCTGACATTTGAAATACCAATGCTTCCAGCATCACAGCAATACATGAGCCATGACAGTTAGGACAAACTGACCCATTCCAAAGGGGGGTGATCTAACAGAATGATCAAACTATAGAAAAATATCACTGATATCACAAGCCAGTAAAATGTTGCTTTAGATCATCCAAAAGTGGTTGTAGCTATGCATGGAGAGGTAACTGCCAGAGGTTCAGGCCAGATTCAGGAAAGGATATGGAGGAATATCACTGGTGATGTCAGATGGATCTTAGCTCAAAGCAGAGAATACCAGAAAGATCTTTCCTTGTATTTTACTTTCTATACAAAGACATTTGACTGTGTGATCCTAGCAAACTATAGATAACTTTGAGAAGAACGGGAATCTCAGAATACTTCATCGCATACATGCAAAATGTGTACCTGGATCAAGAGGTGGTTGTGTGAACAAGGGAATCACGCATGATTTAACAGGAAAGATATGCATCAGGAATATATACTCTCACCATATTTACTCAATCTGTCTGCTAAGCAAATCATCAGAAAAACTGGTTTATATGAAGAAAAATGTAGCATCCGGATTGGAGACTCATTAAAAACACGCAAAATGCAGATGACACAGCCTTGCTTGCTGAAAGTGAGGACTTGAAGCACTTGCTGATGAAGATCAATGGTTGCAGTCGTCGGTATGCATCACAACTCAAGGGAGAGAGGAGCAAAAGTCTCAGACTGGATCAACAGGTCACGTGATGGTAAATGGAGAGAAGGTTGAAATTGTCAAGATCTTAGCTTTGTTTGATCGACAGTCAATGGTCAGGGAAGCAGCAGGTAAGAGATAAAAAGACTACATTGCCTTTGGGAAATCTGCTGCACAAGGCTTCTTTGCCGCATTGAGAAGTAAGGATGACTTGTGCACTTTGAAGACTAAGGTGTACTTGACTAAGCCATAGGATTTTCAATTGCATGTGAAAGTTGAACATGGACTAATGATGATCAAAGGGAAATTAATGCATGTAAATTATGGTGTTGAAGAAGAATATTCATGGCAACCTGGTGCCAAGAATATTTGCGGCACTCTGGTGCCAATTTGACTAAGAGTGTAGGGGTGGAGTCTAGCCTGTCAATCTGGAGATAGCCAGAGACCTCTGTGTGGGCATGGTTTTCTCTGAGAATGCTGGGAAATCTCACAATATTTCCTCTGGGTGGAGATGAGAGACCATGAAGTCGGTCCTTGGGAGACATTGCAGCTGACAAGACAGCAGATTGATTACCTGCAAGACATCTTGGAGGATAAATCACATGGATTTACCCTGATGGAACTAGAGCTCTGAAGCTGGAAAAGCCACACAGAGACCCGTGCCAGCACTGAGATGCTTCTACTGCCCCTAGATACTGCTGATAGACCCTGAACCCTGGAAATGAGGAGCCATGGAGTGACCCTGGGCATCTCAGCACTGAGATGTCTCTACCACCATGGATATACAAGACTCTGCACCCCCAGGCCAGTGACTGTTCTGGTGTCATTACATGTCCCTCGTGAAAACAGAGAAGACTTACAGATTGGTATCGGACATATGGGCTAATATCAGACTTATGGGCTTGGACTGGATTGGGTTGGGATGCTTTCAAAAATATTTCATTCCTCTTGTATATAAACCTCTCCCTTATATACATATGCATGTTTGTGAATTTGTTTCTCTAGTCTACCCAGACTAACACAATATTAAATGAAAAAACAAATATGTCTTGGAAGAAATAAGAGTGCTCAATAGAAGCAAGGATGGTGGACCTTTGTCTTAGGTGCTTTGGACCTGTTGTGATGAGATACCAGTCCGTGGAGAAGGACAACATGTTTGATAAAGTGAATGAGCGGTGAAGGAGCGAAAGGCCCTCCAAGATTAACACAGTGGCTACAGCAGTGAAGAACAAAGGTCAAGAGGGCACAGAACCAGGCAGTGTTTCACCCAGTTGTGCACCAGGTCGCTCTGACTAGATGGAACTGACAACATGTTTGTTCAAACAATTAATTCACCCCCAATGGGACAGCTGAAACTATTTCTCTTTGGTAAAACTTGTGATGTTAGCAAGTATTGAAGATTTGAGGAGTTGAGTGACCTTATACAGCCAATGGAAGAGATGTTCCTCACCCTAGTCCACACTGCCAAATAAGATGCACTCCCCTAGTGATCGATCCCTCCTGATATGGGTCTAAAGCAAGAAAGTTTAACAACGTTCTATTGTGATACCTACCTTACCCATTGACTACTTTGGGGGAGTACCGGTAGTCCCCAACTTATGATGACGTGCCATGCTGATGACATTCATAAGCTGGCTCTCATGTAAGTTGAATACCTATAAATTTTTCCATTATTATTGCTTTTTATTATTAGTGTAGTTACAAAACTGACCTTTATCTTCAGGGATTGGGAACACTACATATAAACAAATAGATACAGTTTAATTTTGATACATCTAGACATGCAAAAAATGCACACATCATTTAAAATGGAGAGTCATAAGGGAGGTTTGTTAAAACTTAAATACATCGTAAGTCAAAGTCCACCAAGTTTTTTCCCCCTAATTTGTCTTCATCTGGAAATTTAATGAAATTTGACTCCATGGGTGACTTTGCTAATATTTGAAAAACTGGTGGCAAAGCTTCCAATAACACAATAATCTTGACATGCAAGCTACTACACTATAGAAAACTGACAGATAGGGGGGAATGAAATACTGTATGTCTTTTGATGATCTCTTCATTCTTATTGATTGAAAAGGTCCTTCGCAAACCGAAGGGAAAGAGTTTGCAATCCTCAATGTCTCCAGGTTGCTTCCCATTTCCTTGCTTTTGTTCAGGTTCCTGTCTCTTCCAAGAATGTCTTTCCCTCTTTTGTCAACAACAAACAACATTTCCCAGTTCTTCTCAGATCGATTTCTTCCAAGAACCCATTGTCCCTTATACTCTTAAGACTTGATAGCAATCTTAAGCTGGTCAGTGTTATCAGGTTAGACAATATATTTAATTCTCTCTTTCAATATAACATTTAAAAAGTGATCATTTTTATTTCAAATCTGTATTTAAAATTGTTGTCAATTCGTTTTCATTTTCTCTGACTAGACTAAGGAGTTCTGGTGGCACAGTGTAGTATACATTGGGCTACTTACCACAAGGTTGGCAGTTTAAATCCTCTAGCTGCTTCATGGGAAAAAGATGAGGCTTTCTGATCCCATAACAATTTACAGTCTCAGAAATCTACAGGGGCAATTCTATTCTGACCTGTAGGATCATTTTGAACTGGAATTCACTTGATGTCAGTGAGTTTGTGCTTTTATAAACAAAATGCTACTATACAAAGCACTTTGTACATGCTCACAAGATGTCAAGTAAAAAGCAAATAAATTAAAATATCACTAGCAGAAAGTCACAGATTAAATTGTATCCCCTAAAAACTATGTGAGAACTTGACTGGGCCATGTCTCGGTGGGTTCTCAGACAGGAAACAATGTAAACATCCCTCACTGATGTGATCTGATGTGATGGGCCAATTAGTTGTAAGGAATTTAGGATAGGATGTAACCCCCCTTCCTCAAGTAACACCCCTGAGCTGATACAATGGAAATTTTCTAGGATGTGGCCTGCATCACCTTTTATATTCTAAGACACAAAAGGAGAAAGAAGTGGGTAGAGAAGGAGGCCTATTACAACCTAGAAGTAAGAGGAAGGAGTAGAGCATTTGCCCTGGACAACAAGTCCCTGTGCTCATAATCTCCTAGACCCAGAGGAAAATTGATGCCAAGAATGGAGAGTTCCACTAAATGCAAGGCCCACATGCATTGGTTTTCCTTTAGAGTTGACAGAAAGAGAAAGCCTTCCCTTTGAGGAGATGCCCTGAATTCAGATTTCTAGTCTCCTAAGCCACTTCAAGACTGAAAAGAAACACACAAAGATTAATAGCCTAGGCATTAGGGAGCTGAAATTGACTGGTATTAAGCACTTTGAATCAGAGAATGATGACTTACTATGTGGGGAATGACCTATCAAGAAGAATGGTGGGGTGAAGATTGTCAGAAAGGTCATACCAAGATATATCTTGAAGTACAATGCTGTCTGTGATAGGATTATATCTGTTGTCCACCTTCAAGGAAATTTAATCCATCTAATTTTTTTTACTTCTTTTTCATTTAGCCACCAACCACAAAAGTTAATGATGAAGAAATGGAAGAATTCTACCTGTGTATTCAGTCTGAAATTAGTCAAACTGCAATCAAGATGCCTTGATACTTATTGACAATTTGGAATATAAAACTTGGACATGGAAGGACGGAACGATGGTTGGAAAATACGGTCTTACTGATAGAAACAAAACTGGAGATGATAGACTTTTGCAAGGCTAACATGTTCATAGCAAATAATTTTTTCAACATCCAAAAAGTGACTATACACATGGACTTCTCCAGATGTAATACAAAGAAATCAAATTAGCTACATTTGGGGAAGAGATGCTGGAGAAGCTTAATATCAACAGCTAAAACTAGACCAGGGGCTGGTTGTGGATGAGACCATTAGTTGCTCATATGTAAATTTAGGTCAAAGCTGAAGAAAATGAAACATGCCTTCCAGAGCCAAAATATGATCTCCAGTCTATCTCACATGAACTTCAAGAACATCTCAAGAATAGATTTGATCCATTGAACAATAATGACAGAAGACCTGGTGAACTATGGGAAGACATCAAGAACATCATTCATGGAGAAGGAAAAGGTCATTTAAAAGACAGGAAAGAAAGAAAAGATCAAAGTAGATACTAGAGGAGCCTCAGAGATATGCTCTTAATTAGAGAGTAGCTAAGAGAATGGAATAATTATGAAGTCAAAGAATTGAATAGAATATTTCAAAGGGCAATACAATATTACAAAAGTAAAATATTATAATGAAATATACAAAGGCCTAGAGTTAGAAAACCAAAAAGGAATAAAAGACTCGGGATATCTTAAAGTGAAAGAACTGCATTAATAATCCAAGCATCAAGTTGCATATTAAAAGATTCTAGAGGCAAAATATTAAATGATACAATTGTTGCAGATTCAAATAAATGACAGCCACTATAATATCTTGATAATTTAGAAGAGTATTTAGTTATAACTTGACTGCTAGAATCTAAAAGCAATTCTTGGATTGCAGTCCCAAGTGGATGTTTCAGTTCATTGTAAAAGCAAAAACTCACTTGCCATTTGTCTAGGACTTAAGCAAGCATGGACAGAAGCAAAAAGCAAAATTAATGTTGTTATTCTTTAGAGTTTAGTGAGCATCACAGGGTAAAGCATTGATTATACCACCCTGGTTAATAAAACAAAAACAGCAATATTCTGGATACAACATCAAAAGCAACACTATTATTAATTATGATGTTCTGATCTCGAGAACATGAGTACATTATAAAATCAGTCACCAGTGGGACTTTCTGAGATGGGAGGGGGAAGGAAGCAGGTCATTCAGCAGTCAACAAGATGACGTTACAGTGGCTAGTGCTAATCTGTCTCACAGGACAAAAGGAGATGGAAAAACACAAAAAGTCACCACCAAAAAGAACTGGTCAACAATAATTTCAGGAGGTAGCATATGAGCAAGAGCCAATGGTGCTGAAGGAAGAAGTTCACACTACACTGAATGCATTAGCCAAACACAAGGATACAGGAATCGATTGACTACCAATTGAAATGTTTTAAAAAACTGATGAAGCACTGAAAGCATTTACTCATCTATGCCAGGAAATTTGGAAGACAATTAATTGGCCAATGGATTGGAAGAGGTCCATTTTTGTACCCATTCTAAAGAAAAGTGACCCAACAAATGCTCAAACTATAGAACAATATAATTGATATCACATCTAAGTAAATTTTTGGTGAAGACCATCCAACAGTAGTTGCAGCAGTCAGAGATCTGGGTCATAAGGAACAAAGGCTATCATGGCTGATGTCAAATGGATCTTGACTCAAAGCAAAGAATACCAGAAAGATTCTGACTTGTGTTTTATTGACTAAACAAAGGCATTTGACCGGGCTCATTACAAAAAAACTATGGATAACCTTGAGAAGAATGGGAATTCTAGAACATTTCTTTGTGCTCATGCAGAACTGTACATGGCTCAAGAGGCAGTTGTGCAAACAGAACAAAGGAATACTGCGTAGTTTAAACTTACGTAAGGTGTGTGTCAAGGTTGTAACCTCTCATCAATTTCTTTTTCCGCCTTTCTCTTTTTCTTGACATGTCTATTTATTATTCTCTTTATTCTATCTTTTTTTATTAAAACATTTTATTGGGGGCTCTTTTTGACTCTTACAACAATCCATACATCAATTGTATCAAGCATGTTTTTACACATGCTGCCATCATTACTTTCTAAACATTTACTGTCTATTTAAGCCCTTGGTATCAGCTCTTCTGTTTTCCCTTATTCCCCCCCCCCTTGTGATCTCTTTATGAATTGTAAGTAATTATTTTCATATCTTACACTGACCATTGTTCATACCCTTGGGGGTTTGGGGATATGGTTATGTGTCCATTATTGCAATAGGTTCCCTCTACCTCCCTTCCTCCCACCTACCTTCCTGGTATTTCTACTCCCATTCCTGTTCCCGAATTCGGCGTGTAGTTCCATGAATTACTTTATTCTATGCTAAGCAAATAATCAGTGAAGCTAGATTACATGAAGAAGAATGTCGCATCAGGATTAAAAGGTTTATTAACAAACTGTGACTTGCAGATGACCCACCTTGTTTGCTGAAAGCAACGAAACAGTTCTTTGTTGAAGTACTTCCTGAAGGAGGTCAAGGATTGCAGCCTTCCGTATGGGCTACAATGCAATGTAGTACAATCAAAACCCTCACAACTGAACCAACAGATAACATCCCCCTGACAAATGAAGAAAAGGTTGAACATGTCAAGGATTTTGTCTTTGTTTGACCCACAATCAATGTTCATGGAAGCGGCAGCTAAGAGAGCAAAAGACACATTGCGTGAAGTAAATCTGCTGCACAAGGCTTCTTTAAAATATTGAAAAGCAAGAGTGTTACTTTGAAGACTTGGTTGTTTTTGTTTTGTTTTGGGGGGGCACTACTGCCCTCTGGTTGTCAAATGTTACTTAGTCAGGGTGCACCTGACCCCAGCCATGATATTGTAAATTGCTTCATAGGCATGTGAAAGTTGCGCATTGAATAAGGATAACTGAAGAAGGATTGATGCATTTGAATTGTGGTGCTGGAGAAGAATATGGAAAGTACCATGGGCTGCCAAAAGGACAAACAAATCTGTTTTGGAAGAAATATGGCCAGAGTGCTCCTTAGAGGGAAGAATGACAAATCTTCTGTACTTTGGACATATTGTTCGGGGAGACCAGTCCCTAGAAAAGGGACTTGGTGAATGTGCTTGGTAAAGTGAAGGGCAGCAGAAGAGAGGAAGACCCTCAAAGAGCTGGATTGACACAGTGGCTGCATCAATGGGCTCAAGCACATGTTCAAGTCTGAGGATGAAACAGGATGGGGTAGTGTTTCAGTTTATTGGACACTGGGTCTCTGGATCAGAACTGAGATGATGACAATAAACAACAGCAAAAGTCAGGAGAGAATAAATTTCTGTTGGTTAAAACCACCCATTGGGGGTATTTTTGTACCTAACAGTTATCTCAAATGTTGAGATGTTTTTGGAATTGGGTAATACTTAGAAGTTGGGAGAGTTTTAAGGTGCTCATTATTAAAAGCCTAAATTGCCTTGAATATATTGCTGCCGGGATTGTGGATAGCTAAGGCAATTGTAGCAAAATCTCAGAAAGAAGTGAGAAGGGTTCTAACACTACAGATAATGCAAGTGGCAAAAGGTATCGTAGCCGAGAAATGGTAGAAACAGAATTTTTAGAAAAAACAAAAAACTGGCATGACCCACCGAGCTGGAGAATTGATTGTCTTCCAGCCAAAGCTTACCTCCAGAGTGGAGTATTTCCAGACCCTCAAAAAGAAAAGCTTTGTAACACTTGCCAGAGCAGCAGAAACACGGCAGTTCAAAAAGCCTCAAGGGTTGATGGGCCAAGAGGCCAAAGAACCAAGAAACAAAAGCTTAGGCAGCAGAGCCACATCTGTCGCAAAAACAAAGGTCATGAAGGGTCACAAAGGGTGGGGCCACGACCTGCTCAGTCTCAAAGGGCTAAGCCATAGTCTCTTAAATTTCAAAAAGTCAGCTCTGCACCAATTTGGCTCCAGGGCGTGTGTGGGGTTGCCATTCACCACTTCCACTGGGACTGAACCACTGCCCAAAGAAAACAGGACAGGAATGCCACACTGAAGGCATAGCAGCACCAAGCCTCTGGGTCCCAAGGCCTTGGGGCCATCAGAGAGCTGGACAAGGAGAAAGTATCAATCCAAAGCTAAGTGAGTAGACTTCCCATGGCAATGAGGTTGGAAGATGGAAATGAAATCCGGGGCCAAGGGCCTCTACCCAGAATGCAGAACATGGCCCGGATGTAGAAGGCATGGACATTGCCTAGATGATGTGAGAGATTAGAGAATTGTTTTCCATTCTTAGGGGTAATGTAATTTTCCTGGATTTTGGAATTGCTTGGTGTCTGTTAGTCCCTCTTTCCCCCTAATTATTCATAATTATAATGGAAATATCTATTTTCTGTCTGTTCTATTGTTGGGTCTTAAAAGGAGATAACTTGTATTCTTTATTCACAATGGAGGGAAATTCGGTCTCAGGATGGAATTCTGATTTGGATCTGATTAAAGACATTGGGGTTTATATAATGGGGTGAAAGGCTATTGAATTTGGCAAGAACATGAATTGGGACAGGAGACAAAGGGTGAGATGTGGTGAATTGATGTGTGTCACTGATCAAATAGTATGGGGGTCCGCCTCTCACCTCCTCCAACTTCTGAGGTCTGTTGTCACAGGGCAAAGACACCCTATTTTTGACACCAATCATGTCTCCCAGGACACTCTGCTTCTCTGGCTGAGCTCAATAATTCATTGCAATGGCCACACAGAATGTCTGGACAATGCTCATGATTGCAAGGGTTACTGGGGAAAATAGCAGGTTACAATTCAGGGGAGAAATGCTTTGGATGCAGCTGTTCAGTCAGAACAGGATCTTCTTTGCTCTGCCTGCAGGCAGTCAGTCCTCTCTAGGGGCCTCCAGTACTAGGCCTGGTCTCTACTGCTTTTGCAATGTCATGAAGTTCTTTTAGAACTGCCAATAAATGCCCCAAAGGCATGCCACTTCACTCTAAGCTTCATCCTGAAGGCCCCAAGCTCCAGTTCTGGGGGTCAGCAAATCTACCACACTCAATTAAGTGCTCAGAGCCAACCCCAATTCACAAGCCACCCGCCTGCCCCAAAGCACTCAACGTTACTTGCTCTGTGGGCTAAGAAGTTCATCGCTCCAGCTCATGCTTGGGCTGTGGTTCCATTGCTGTTCTTCTGCCACTCCTCTGGTGTCCTGGAGACCAGGACATAAGAGACATAAGAGATCTCAGGATACAAAGGTCATGTTCCACTCCTGACTCTTACTGTTTACTGGTCATAACATCCTACTTCCTGATTCTGAGATAGCTGATTTTATATCCAGCAAGATGGCAGTCACAGCGAATCTGCTTAAGTCACAGGCTGAATCATCTCATTGAATCAGTATCTTCCCAACTGTCTTACCCAGACCCCTCAGAAAAATGAGAGTCATTTAGTGGCAGTAAGTAGCAGACTGTGGCTTAGAATAGCCATATTAAATAATTCATGACATTGTTGCTCTCCCAAAATATGCATCAGTTTGCCTGAACTATTGTTCTCGGTGGTTTGGTAGTTCTGTCATTTGGCTGTTAGGTGTTTATGTAAGATCCCCCATGATATGATGGAATGTAAACCAATCATCTTTACAGGATTTGCACTGTAATGCAATACCCTTGCTCATAGCCCAGCACTGATCTGATGTAAGGAAACATCCGATTCCTGAGCGTGAAAACATCTAAGAGAGAGACAAGCAAGCAGAGAGAGGGATGGATGGCCACCAGAAAAGAAGAACCAAGGAAGGGTTCATCCTTTTGACCCAAGACCCCTGTGCTGAAAAGCTTGGAAGATTGGTACCAAGGTCAATGGGCCGCTCTAAGGAATGCAGAGCCCATAGACATTGAAAGAAGAAAAGGTCTTCTGTTAGTGCTGCTTCCCTGATTCAGACTCCTTGCCCCTAAACTGTGAGAAAACGAATGGCTGTTTGTTAAAGTTCTTTGGTAGTTCTACTATGGCAACACTAAATACCTAAACCCCTGGTCATGGGGCATTAGCAATTGCTAGAGATTGAAATATGAAAATTAGAAACAGAGAAGAAGCTGGAAAAGACAATAGTGATAGAAAAATGCCAGAGACTTCATGTTAGAAGTTTACAGGACCCATCACTTATTCCTTGCAAATACCTCTTTCCAACAACATAAATGATGACTATAGACATGAATATCACAATAGGAACACATAGAAACCCAGGACACTTGTGGAATGAGATGATGGAAAAGTGAAAATCATCATTCAGACTAAGGCCAGGGGTCAACTTTAGAGCAGACTTATTCATATGCAGATTCAAGCCATTTCTGAAAATTTTAAAACAACTCCAATAAAATCCATGTGACTATCCCACCTAAATATAGAGACCATCTCAAGAATCTATTTGCTACGTGGCACATAAATAACCAAAGACAAGATGAGTTATGGGACATTGTGAAGAAAGTAAAAAGGCATTTCAAAGAAAAGAAAGGGGGGCCAAGAGTAAGTTCCAGAAGAGATTCTGAAATTTGTTCTTGTATATCAAACAGCTGACACAAATGCAGAACCGATGGAGTCAAAGTGCTGAACAGAAGATCTCAAAGGGCGACTCGAGAAGAGTACTTATTTCTATGTTACATATAAGGACACACTTCAGAATCTCTCTGGTATCTGATCCCACCCTCCTTTCTTTCCTTTTCAGCATGTTTACTTTAGAAAACTGAAAGGGAAGACTATATTAGGCATTTATCAACCTGAAAAAAATGGAAGGAAAACCTTCAACCCTCGGTTCCTAATATTGAACAATTCTATTGGCAAAATATTTCATGGAAAGGCAATATCAAAAGATGATAAAAGGATTCCACAATCACTTTTCCAAAAGGAATTGGTCAATGTTAACTCTTTCAGGATCTAGCAATGCTGAAAGTATTCATTTTTCTGTACCAAGAAATTTGGTAAACAGCTACCTACTTCTCTGGATGGAAATGATCCATATGTGTTCTTATTTCAAAGAAAGGTGGTCTGAACATTTAAATGACCAAACAATGTGGTTAACCACATATGCACGTAAAATTTTGCTGAAGAGAATTCAAAATTTGTGGCAGCAGTATAAACATGGAACTGTCTGAAATTCAGAGAAAACACATGGAACAAAGGCTATCATTGCTGATATCATAAGAATATTGGCTCAAAGAAGATAATACCACAAGGATATTTACTTGTGTTTTATAGACTATGCAAAAGCATTTGGTTTTGTGCATCATGATAAATTATAGAGGAACCCTGGGAAGAAAGGGAAATCCAAAGTCCTTAATTGTCTTCATGCAGAATCTCTACATAGACCAAAATGCAGTCATTTGAACAGAACAAGGAAATAATGCCTACTTTAAAATTTAGGTGTGTACTGGTTGTTTTCTTTTACTCTGCTTTTAAAACCTGTATGCTGAGCAAATAATCTGAGAAGCTTGAATACAGGAAGAAGAATGCAACACCCGTAATAGGTGTGTTAGTCCAGGTAAACTAGAGGAACAAATTCCATAGAGAAGCATATAGATATAAGGA